>WEIU01007906.1:1842659-1854837 GCA_013389925.1 Aegithalos caudatus | reverse complement strand
CTGAGAGAGCTCCGGAGATGCAGGGAAGTGATTAAATTGTAACACGGAGCCCTGAGAGCAATAACTAAGTGAGCAGTTATAAACAAATAACACAGCTCTTCATAATTCAGCAAAATGCATGATCTGATTTTGTGTGTGCTTCTGAAAGCCAGTCAAAGCAGCAGTGCTTTTTTACTAATGCAATAACGTTACTGCTTAATGGTGGAAAGCACAGGAGAGCAATACATGGCCTACAAATAAGAGTGGAATGTGCAAGCTTAACAATACAAGTTTATCTTCCTTATGAATTACCTAGGCAGTGCTATTATTATATGAGATCCATTGTTTCCTCATCTGCAAATTACTTCCTGAATCTATTAACTATAATGGGAGAAATGTATTTTTCAGTCTTGCCCTCTGCAAAAAAAAAAAAAAATCTCAATAAATCAGTGTAAGCAGGTGAGACTGAACTGGCAACAAGGCCAAGGTATTTCAAGTGTGCAATCCCTGGCTCCCCACAACACTAAAGGATTTTCTTTTTTGAAGGTGGGAGCACAGAGATGAAAGGATTTAAGTGTAAATTATCCAATGATAGCACAATTCTGGAGTATTACCATGCGTGTGAAGGATTATTAAAGATCAGGTAGGATTTTTCCAGCCTTACTTCAGTCACCTCCAGGGAAACGAATTCTCCAACGCTCCATAGGAAATAAAGAACAACCTGAGTATATTAAAAGATTCATGGATATAATTCCATGAACTACAAGCTTTCTTTGTAACTCTCATACCTTCAAGTGCACAACACTTTTATCACAGTCCTTGAATTTCATGTGTCTTTGAAGGATGACATTTCCACCCCCTGACTTAGCATTTGCATATCTTGAATTCTCTAGTAAAGGCCCAAGAAGAGTAATATTGGTTGTATTTATACATCTTCCTCCCCCTAAATTCCAAAACCACATCCCCAACTCATTTACCTAAAGGCTTTAGACATGTACAGACATTAAACACACCATGATCATCCTGAGAAAGATAAGAAGCCAAACACCAATGTAGGTTAAATTCTTTTTTTCCCCATCAACAAGAGTCAAGAGAACTCCTGGTATCAATGACCCTCATGCTCTGTCTCACAGGAGCCATCAGATACAGCACATTTTATATTGATTAAACCAACCAGTCCCAGAGTACCTCAGTGAGTACATAATCTGCACAAAATTCACTCTTCCAGTTACCTCCTAAACCTTTGGTCTCAAGGTCTAAAATTCCACCAAAAATCCTGGGCAGTTTATTCATGATGTAGCTGTCAACAGTAGCATTGCTAAATGATTTCCTTTAAATAAGTTACCTATTTAAATTTTCTCTACTCAAAGCCAGGAAGCAGCACCTGTGGATAAAGTTGGCTGACACTTCTCACTCCCTTTAATCACTTTGCAACTTTGCCAGACTTTCAACTGTTCAGGCTACAGTTCTACACATCAAGTGTATCTGCTTTGGGGTGATTTTCAGGATGTCAGGGAGGAATGGGTCAGATCACTTCCAAAATTTAGACTGTAGGGAAATACTGTGTTTTGACCACGTTAAATAATCATTACAAACTTGTATCTGAAAAGTTTGCTGAGTTTTGAAACTGGGAGTAGGATTTTTTCTTCATATCACAGATCTGGTTTTCTTGCTAATACTAAAAAAAAACAAGAACACCCCCATGCCCCTCCTTCCCCCAAAAAAGAAAAAAAAAAGCCAACAAACAGACCAAAAAAAAAGCCACAAACCAAAAATCCCAAGCCCAAAACTACTGAAAAAATGAGATTTTTACATTTGTGCAGGACAACTCCTTTATATAAAAATCTCTCTATACTATCATCCCTCCTGCAGCCTCCAGAAGGAACTAAAATGTGCACTCACATTCCTAGAAACATTATCCTGGAAAATGGACTATTTCTTTAATTACTGCTTTGAACTGAAATTACACAGAACAGTGGAAGTGACAGCAAGAGGTTCATCTTTCCATCAAGGCACCCAGCAAGCTGCTGAGTTTGAATGCATAAAACACAAGAGTCAGAGCAGAGAAAAAAGGGATTGACTCTGACATGAAGCCTTGTATCACAAGAAGCAGAAGAGAAGAATTTGTGAGAGCTGTTTAATAATGAAGGACTTGGGAGGTTCAGCCTGGGAGTCAAGATGCAAAAACAGCTTCAAGGGAGGGGGAGTTTAAGAGTGGATGGAGACAATCATTTATGGGAAGGAGGAAAGGAGAGGGACCAGGAAACTGGGATTAAGAACTCACAAGAAGAGCTGGCATCTCATTTGCCTCTATTTAAAGTCACAAAGAGCACAGCAGGAGCTGTTGTCACAGCTACTCCATTAAACAGAACAGTGTAGGTCCACAGGAAAAGAAAACCTGGTCTTGATGATGCATGTGGATCTCAAGAGAATAGGATTTGATGTTCCTCCCCAGAAAAGGAGTTCTATCTTCCTTACTATATTAAAACCAAGATCATCCTACCATTACTGCTGTACTTCTGGTTGAATATCACACGCTGAATTATTCCAAATACTTAATTTCATTAGATGAATTTTCTAAGAAGACATAAATTAGGGCATATGGTTCATAATATTTTCACTTCCTTTCCCTGTAACCCATTTCACTAGTTTTACACTTCATCAATTTAAGCATTATGGTTAATAGGTAGCATTTAATTCTGTCAAAGGAGGAAAAAAATCCAAGTATCTCATTAGGAAGCTCTGATGGCCATTTCAGAAAGTAGTGCTACATTTTCTACCTGCATCCAATAGAGATGAAGACACTGAAGTTGGAAGCACATGCAGAACTTACAGGCTTCTGTGCAGGGCAAAAGCTTTTTTACTGCTCACTTGGGCACGAGGAAAAGTGGATCCCTGGGGGACAGAATTCCTGTGAGATTTAAAGCTACACAACAGCAGTGGCAAAGCACTAAACCAGAGCTCAAAGACATCTGGTTTACCACAGCTAAAAACTAAAGGCAGGCAACATTTTATTTACATTAAGCACAACACATTCCTACACGCATTTCAACAACAATATAAGAAGATTATCTAATGGCAGGAACAGCATCTCTGACTAACTCCAGGAAAAACATCAGTAAAGCCATTTTCTACCCAATACTATGCAATGAAAAGTGGCAATAATCTTTTAAACATCAACAGGTGCCAGAACATCACACAAGAATAAGAAACACATGAAAAAGCTTTCACAAAATATAAAGAAGGCTGAATTCTGCATTGCATACAGTCTGACTTCCAGTCACTGCAAAAATTTACAAGGAGATGTTTTACAAATCTTTGTGAACATGTGTGAACTCCACTTCTCCAAAATAAGCAAGATACATTTCTGTCACATGCTAAGAATTCTCCTACAGGTGGTATTAGTGCCTTAAAAGCTTCAGTGATCACTCAGAATTATCACAGGGGGGGATTCAGAGTCATGTCAGGTTCTTGAATGACAGAAGCACGCGAGGCTTTGTGCTACAAAAAAGAGTGTTCAGAAATGGAATACATAACCTAATAATCTACTCATACTCCTGCAGAATAGGCCAGCAGATAAAAAACCTTGGAAAAAAAACAACAACTAAAATGTATCCCACTCCAGCTTATTAAAACATCATTAGAATGTTTCACAAGTTGCTGTTAAATATAAAATTATTCAGTGGACAAAAGGGAGACCATGGGTAATAACAGATTGTACCTGTAATAGCAGCTGTTTCTTTTCTGCACCCTGACTCTTCCCTGAGCTGCTTTTCCCATTTTATCTTTGAAATTTTGGGTTCACTGTATAGCTCCCAAGGCTGTAACCATGAGATGTAATAGGCTACTTTAAAAAGCCAACCTTTGGCATGTGAGATTTGAGATGGGAGGTTCATAACACTCTTTTACAGGTGCCAAAACTCAGGATTTCTCTTCCCAAGTGTGCTACACAGCACAGGAAAGACGTGGTGCTGTAGGAATGAGTCCAGAGGAGGCACCAGGATGATGACAGGGATGGAACAGCTCTGCTGGGAGGAAAAGCTGAGAGACTTGGGATTGTTCAGAAGAGAACCCTGGTTCAGAAGTTTCCCTCTCACATTAGTGCACAGAAATGCACTTAGAAACTTTACAAGGTATTACCACTACCTCACCAAAAGGTTATGCCAGCATTTTTCACTTAAAGGAAATTTCCTCTAAAAAAGCACTTTGTGAACTCTACTAGAAGTTGCAAGGCATTTCAGTCTCCCTTGTCTACTCCTCAACCTTTTATTACAACAATAAATAATATATGCCGTAGATTAATATTTAGAAGAACTTTACTCTCCTACTTGCATCATCCTTATAAATTATTCTATTAATGAGTTATTTGATCTCAACATATTAGCACAAAAATTACATTGTTCTCTGTACCACTCTGTAACCTATGTGCTCGCCTTCTGCTAAAAGCTTCTTTTCAAAGTGCTATTATTAATTGTCAAGCATTGGAACTGTTCCTTCAGACATTATCCCCTTTACTTTCAAGACAGGGCAGACAAGATTTTCTCCTATTTTTGCAAGTAAAGTACAAGCTGAAGTACATCTGAATGCACAATTCATTCTATTTAGCACTCTGCTGTCCCTGAGGTACCCAGTGTGGCCAACTTCTTACAGGAAGCAATTGCTGGAACAATTAGGGCTCAGCAAGATTAATACACAAGATGTTGTCATGTCTGCATTTTATCTCATGCAGTGATGCTGGAATGATAAAGATGCAGCCCAACAGAAGTGTGCCAGCAGTGACCAAATCTCTTCAGCCATCTCCTGGAACTCTAGGCTGAACTTTTTCATGCTGTGGTAATGCTAAAACTACACAGCTATCATGAGCTATTTCTATTCCTGCTGATTATAACTTTAAGTTGAAAATTTTCACTTAAGACCTGCAATGTTCATGCCCCAAGTGGGAAGCAATCCTCCAGGCATCCTTTTGTACTTTTCCACTATTGTTTGAATACACAACAGGGAACCTACACTGATCTCCAGAACTGACTTTTGGAGAAGAAACCAGATGTACACTAAACCAGCACAATTCCTGGTGGTTTCTGGATGCCTGCTTCTTGTAACAAATCCAACCTCAGACTGTCTTGGAGAAATCCAGTGGCAGTCTTTCTTATGAAAATATGTGCACCTATGAAAATAAATATATTCACTATCATTCGACCTCAAAATACATCTCCTTAATAAATTAATTAATAAATAATCAGCCAGTGATAACCCTAGTCCACCAGAATGAAAAAGCATCTTAGAGGTAATCCAATACAGACATTAAAATTGGTGTTATACATGCTTTACTCATTGGCCAGATTCCAAATTATGTACACACCTTCAGCCACAAAGAAGAAAATCAACACTCTATTCATCAGGAAAATTTATTCCTGTGTTCCCAGATCCTCAAGACAAATCACCCTACGTGCACTATTTTCCTTCTCAGCACTGTCCTCCTTCCCATCTCCACCAAAAAGCTCCATCTAAAAACACTGATTAGCAGAATCAGCCACCCACAGTGTGTACGGGTCACTTGCAGTCTGTTCTTTGAACTAGAGATCATCTTTGCAATAAAGAACAGAAGTTCCTTCTCTACACAGCCTGAGCAAGATTTTGAAGCTTGATGCACATGATCTGCTCCCCTGGATTTCTGCTCCCTGGGAAAGAAAAGCAGCTCGAGTCTGGGAACAGGACTCTTCACAGCTAAATTTCAGCTGCCGTCATGTCTAAGTTAACAAACTCAGCTGCTTCTCCAAGGATTGGTGAGGCACAGAAGCATCCTTTGGAGAGGCCAGACCTCCCTCTGCCATCCCTTCACCTCATCTGAGACTCCAAGAGAACAAATTGGGCAAGAATATGAAACATGAGAAACTCCACATTCAAAAGGGACAACCACATACAGGTAGTTTGTTGGACCAACAGTCCTGCCATGAAGAAAATAAAGAGCTGCAACAGAGCTCCCTTATGAAAATCACTTGCTGTTCTTTTTCAAGCCCAAACTTAGCAGTCCTGAAACCTCAGACCTGTTTTGAGGCTGTGGCAGAGTTATTTTCCTGTCTGACAGCATAAAGAAGATTCCGTGTTTTCTCCGGGAGCATCCTGCACTGAGAGCCAGAAACTGAAGCCTGGCACAGTGGGATTCACTCAGTAACAATTCTCACTTTTCTCTGAGGATCTGTATGCACCAAATTCAATTAGCATTTGCTACAAATGTAACATGGCAACAGGGGACAAGCCCTCATGTGATGTAAATCAGTGTAGTGGCTCTGATTTGAAAGAACTTCACCAAATTTCATCAGCTGCAACTCTCACGCAGCGCTGGTGAATAGCTCACTCCATCACTAGGGAGGTAAGGACCATAAAATTTGAGTGCCAGGAACAGTAAGTGGTCAATTCAATTTGTTATCCTCTTTAGGACTTCTCAAACACTTTATTTCTCTTGTTTTCAGAAAGAAGAAAAATGGGTCAGAATATATAAAAACTATCACACAGGGATGGTGGGTGGAAAACTGTCCTGAAGCCATAGTGTTAGATTTGATTACTTCAGCAGCCACAAAGAAAAAATCCCATTCATAAAATAATCTTTATTAAACTCACTGAGGCTTTTTCTTTTTTACTGTTTTTAAACTTGAGCTAACTGCCAACACGCTGTGTGAAGTAGCACTTCCTGTTGATTTGTTTTGTATTAATTATAGTGCAATTAAAAAGGGGAGTCTTTATTGCAAACAACTTCCAGGTGTTTTAAAGCCACAAATGGGCCACAGCATTTGCAAGTGACACTGTCAATGTTACTGTGGCACTACAAACACGTTTCCAAATGTACCCACATTCACAGAAATTAAAACCCTAGAATGGGAAAACCTTCATTATGTTTAAAAAAGCAGGGGGGAGATCCACCTGCTGGGAAGACCCCTGATATTTGTGGAATAGCTGCTAAAAGTTAAGACATGAACATCTAACAGGTCATCTAGTCTTGCAATTAAAAGCTCTGAATTTGCTAATCAGCCTCAGAGCTAGAAGAAAACTGACATAAGAGGCAGTAACAATAAAATTAAAGTGTGTATTTTTTTTTACATAAAGGAATGAAAGAGAAACTTGAAATATTAATAAAATATATACTGCACTGACTGTTGATGAACTGAAGAGCAGTACAATCTCCTGAACATCAGCAGTGCTACACTAAAGTTTAGAAGTAGTTTGGGTCTTTTCCTAATTACTTTTATGCTTGGCTTAACTATGTAGCTACTTGGAAATTCCTAAGCCTGGAATCCTTGGCAGCACCAAGTTAGCAGTGTTGCCCATCATCACTAACCTCAAGATCAAGGAATCAGTCTCCCACCCCACCACAGCCACAAGCAAAACACAAGAGATTAAGCAGTATTTGGTTTGTAAAGTTTACACAAGGAAGTCAAAAAAAGTAAAACAAATTCTTCAGGCTATTTCTTAAATATCCCAAATACAGGAAAAGCTTTTCTTTCCCCACATCATTGATTATTCTCAGTACTCAACAACAGTACATTTACATTCAGGTATGAATAATTCTAGCAGCCTTAATATTCTACCTTGATTGTTTTCTCTTCACAAGTGTCCTCTAAATGTAATTTTCCAGTAAGTACTCACTGAGGAAAAGCACCTCCCAAAACCACAGGGACATTGCCTAACATCTAAATGTGAAGTTTCTGCAAGACAGCAATATGCCTGCTAAAAGAAAACAAAACAGCAAGCACACAAGCATGATAGGATTATTTGATCCAATACAATATAAATTAGGTCAGACTCCTCTTTGGAGAATTTTGAGTGAAGAACTAGGTGGTCCACTAAATTTCTATTCATTTGCCTTCAGGCTCAGGGAATTGCAAAGACTCTCAAGAAACTGATGCTCCTCTACCCACAAGAGCAATCATTATCTGGGGGTGGGAGGGGTGGGGAATCTCTCAGTGTAACTGCTTGGCAATACCTGGAGACCTGGAGAAATATTTATGTAGTAAAAAGGGCAGCTAATGAAACTTTGTATACATATATAGATATAGATATATAGACATAGAAAATACAGAAAAAAAGCCCAGCAACTGCCCTATTTTTTTAATGTGGTACATATCACAGAATCACAGAATGGTTTGAATTGAGAGGGACCTTAAAGCTCATCCAGTTTTACTCCCTGCCACGGGCAGGGACACCTTCCACTACCCCAGCCCTGTCCAACCTGGCCTTGAACATTTCCAGGGATGAGGCACCCACAGCTCCTCTTTTTCCCTGTGCCAGAGCCTCAGCATCCTCACAGGGAGGAATTTCTTCTGTATATCTAAAACCTAAGAAAATATTCTTATCCTTAAGATATAAAACATAAGATACAAAATAACTATATCCTTAAGGAAAGTAACCTCTGCATCCTCATTAAACAAAGAGTAATGGAATGACTCTGAGCAGAAAGTGCAAAGGATCACGGGCTGGAAAGTGCCTGGAGCCTGTTCCCCCAGCAGCCTTCTGCTCAGGAACTCTGCATTTCCCAAAGCTCACCCACAGCCATCACCCTCCCTGATTCCATAAGCAACCAAAGGAAATCTTCACGCCTCCAAGGGCCATAAGTTCACGTCAACAGCTTCACATATCTAAGCAGAGGACTGAGGCAGAGCAAGATGTGACAAGCAGCCCTTCAGCAAGGCTGCTGCTCCGCTGTGGATGGAGCTCCTCGGGATGTGCAGCTGTGGGAAGGGCTGGGGCTCGGGCAGCTGCTGCCCCACAGCCTCTGCACCAACACACAGGTCATCCCAGGGAATCAGCTTCAATTTGGGGCCACAAAAAGCAATATATTGATTAAGAGACAAAAAGCTCACAGGTTCTCTGCTCTGGTTCTTCAGTACGGCACCGCCTAGAGAGAGATCCACCACAGGCCCCAGTGTCACCAGCGAGGCTCACGCTGGTGTTTCCTGACAGAGGATTTGTGCACGTGGATGAAACACTCAAATAATCAAAGTTATGAACTCAAAACACTGCTTACACCTGGAACATTCAAAAATGTGTTTGACAGAGGTGTAAGATTAAACACACAGATGCAGGTGCCCTTCCTGGAGCTCACAGTATTGTGTTTTACTCACCTTCTCTAAGTTGTGACAACTCTGCTACCTTGAAACAGAAATGGGAGATCAATTCATAGATGAATTTCTTAAACCACCACCATGAAATGTCATTTGGCTGCAGTTAGACAGGGCAAAAACTGGTGTTAAGGGAAAAATATAGAGCTGCAGGCTCTCTTTGTGACAAATCAAAGTATGAAAATGTTTCAATCTGATTAATTACTTGGTTTAGAATATATGCTTTTCATTCCACTGTCTCAAAATACTCATATTAAAACAGTACAGCTGATGAAGTCAAGCACTGCCTTACAAAGGCTGGCAAATTTGCAGAACAGCACTTGAGGTTCAGATTAGTAAAATCCTAATGAATATCTACTCTAATACCCATGTAATTGCAGGGAATGCATTTGAAAGTGGTACAATTAAAAAAAAAAAAAAAAGAGAAAGAAAGAAAAAGCCACTGGTACAATGGAAGTCCAGGCTGTGATTTTAGTGTCAATTTAAGAGACTGAAGTGCCATCCTGGAAGAATGAAGGATCCATTTAATGGGATGCCAAGAAATGAAGAATCACAATAAAGATTTCCACTTCTTTCCCAGATCACAACATGTTTCCATCTTTCACTGAAAGTACCAATGCCAACAATTCTCAATTTCATCACCAGACACCAAAATGGTTTTCAGACACTGTTAATGATTGTTTTATCCCAAGTGCTCATCTCTTCCTGAGCACTGCACAAGGAGCTGCTCAGCACAGGCTCCTGAAGATTTCCTGGGACATAAATAAATGTTGCTTTTTCACTACATGTTGCACTTCCTTTTGGGAGCCAACACCTGGCATCTCCACACCTCATCTTCCCACTCATAAAAACAGGTTAGTGCATCACTTCCTTCATCTCCCAAAACCTCCAGGCAAATAAATGCCTTGAAGACAGAGCTGGTGCTCAGAATGAAGCCACAGAAGGGCTGAAGGCAAGCACTGCTGAAATAACACCAAACAGAACAGGACCAAGTAATAACATAGCTCTATTCCTAAGTAATTGGCTGAGCAAACGTATTGTGATCCAGAAACTCTGATTAATTCTGCAAGAATGCTTGGGTAGTGTTTATAAAAACCAAGTCATTACCTTGACTAAACATTGACTTGGACAGTTAACTTTAACCATCAAGACCTTGACTAAATATTGACTGGGAAAGTTAATTTGAACTATAACATCTAGAAAATCGTGTTCCTCTTTGCTAGTATTTGCTATCACTTTAAAATTCAAACGGGGTTGTAAAAATAGAGGTTCTCCCACCTCACTGATATTTAGTTGCTGAGCTTGGCTATTGCTAAATTCTACACACATATCTTGCAAAAATTTGAAATATAAAATACTTTAGAGTCAAAAGCCTGTTATGGATGAGAGGGAATGGTCAATCTTCCTTTGCTTGAGCAAGGACCCATCAAAATTACGAAAAAAAAAAAAAAAGTAGCATAACACTCATGTTTTAAATTTATTGATAATATGCAGCAGTTTTACAAACTTTGCACATTTTAAACACTGCCTTGCCCAAAGAACCACACAGGCTGATCACCAGGACAAGGGGTTCATTCTGATACCTCTACTTTTTAGTAGCAGCTACTTCAAGTCTACATCCCCCACTATTGGTTTCACTTCATCATGTGAGGCCATGGGTCAAAGGACATACACAGGGTCTTTCACTGGCTGAGATTAAAAAAAAAGGAAAGAAANGCAAAGGAAAGAAAAAAAAAAAAAAAAAAGAAAAAGAAGAAAATCAATTTCAATCCTCCTAAGATGAAACCACTGATGTGTGCAGTCACTAAGGTCCCAAAGGTAATCCTACAAAAAAACATGATGGTGTCCTCCATCACTGCATTGAGATACTGTTAAAGTGCAGCAAAATCACCTATGAAGTACAGTTCAAGATCAAAACACTCCAAACAATAAATCTGTATTTCCAGACCAGAGTGAATAGTGCATTTTAGCAGTGTAATGACATAAAATGGTAATGACAAAGGACCAAGGAATCTCATGCTTCAGGAAGGTGTTATGTATGTGGATAAACAAATAAATAATGCTGTGGATCCAGCACTAATTCCATGCACAGCTTCAGCTCAGGAGTTTCAAAGTTTTTCCTTTTAGCTTTATGCCTTGATTCCTTTTTTAATACATCAGCTGCCTTTAGCGCACTGAATGAAAAACAGCTTAAGAGCAAATATAAAAGACATAAATCTCAGCTACGAGTGAAAATACCAAACAGGAGAAAACTTGCTCCTCCATTATTTTTGAGTATAGCAGCAAGGAACAGATTGATACTGGTGTTACGGGGGGTGAGGGTGGGGAATGAAAGAACAATAAACAATACAGTCATCAGTAGTTTAACACAGCGCTGTGTCTTGCAATGGAAACATACTGTGAAACAGCTTGCGAGATAAGCTTCGTCAACGATAAGTAATTTTTATTCCGTTTGAGTGGCTGAAAACAATAAACATGATTAAATGCTTCAGACATGCATTCAGAATTTAGACAAATGGCAAAGAGTTCCAAGGACTTCGCTTTTAAAACTACTTCGGGGAAAGACCTGGAAATTGACTTAACCGGTTTGAAACGTACAATGAAAGAGAAGTTCGTGGGGAAATTAAAAACTTCCCAGTCATCTGCAAGCTCCAGGACTCTCCAGCCCAGGAACCAGCTTTGTTATCTACTGTTCTTTACTACGATTCCTGGTATCCCAGTATCCCACTTCACCATTCACAGAGCCACTTCAAATATTCCAGTCATGAACCTGAGCGTGTGAAACACCCTGGAAAACAGCAAAGGAAGAGGTGGCTCTGGGGAGCTCAGTCCCGTGCCTGTCCTGATCCAGCCTGGCTCTGAACTTTCCTTCCCGGCTGCCTGCTCCTGCTGACCGTGCGCAACCCCGAGGAGAAAGCACTCCCGAACGCTCACAACATCACGGGGGGGCTGCCGGCTTTTCCCTTAAAGTAGGGGCCGTAAAGGAGAGAACCCGCAGCGCTTCGAACGCAAGCGGTCACTCCGCACCCGCTCCCCCGCACCACCGCTGAGCAGCGCCGGGGGCTGGCCGGGGGCCGCTGGCCGGG
>WEIU01007906.1:1769804-1839944 GCA_013389925.1 Aegithalos caudatus | reverse complement strand
TTTTTTTTTTTTTTTGGTTGGGAAAACAGTAATTGAGCTGCTCTTACCCTTTGACCAGTGCACAATAAAATGAAGTTGCATTTATGGTGTTGCTGGCCTCACTGAGATCCTGGAGTTTAGAGGAGGGGTGCTGGCAGCTGACTAAGTAGAGAGGGAACTTTGAGTAGTATAAAACTTCATTCCCATTCATCTCTAAAATGTATGGATGCAAGTCACACTTGCTAATAATACTTTTTAAATATAAAAGACTACTAGTTCACAGCTTGTAATATGAATGCAAATGAACTTGTAATTATACTATGCAATTTTCTACTTAAAAAAAAACCCAAAAAAACCTATGAAAATAGAACAGACCTGAAGAGCAATATGCACTGCAGTTCTTCATTGTGTTCCTTCCATTATGCAGGAGTTGCCATAAGCAATCTGCTCTGGTTTATTGTAAAATATTTTTTAGGCCATAACTTTGCAACACAAACTCTCACATGAGAACATATATTTGGTCACAGTTCCTTCTCTCTCCTGAAAAACATGATCAAGAAGCAGAGGAGCAAGAAATTTGACAGTGTGAAGACTGACAGCTTTCATTTGCATTTATCTGTAAAGCTTATTTAAACTCACCATTCTCCTATATTCTCCTTTCTGATGATGCCATCACCAATTATGTGATAAACCATTAAGAGTTCCATATTAAGGTCTGTAGACCAAAAATGTCATTTCCACTGAACAGCTGGAGGAGCTGAAGATCAAAACCTACTAGTGTAGTTCTCAACTATTTCTGCAATAATCACTTGTGCAGCTTTCAGTCACTTCTTACTTGCTAAAACAAGCAAAGGGAAAGTAGGTTCACCTGAGGTCCTGAATAGATTTGTACTAACAGGACAATGATCAGAATTTATTAAAATATTCCTGTACCCATCAGTTGAGAGAAGGAGGAATTCAAGCTTACAACCAAAAGCATTGTAAAAATTTTTTAAAGAATTGCCTCCAAACAACATTAAAATATCTACCAGTGATACCTGTAGAGCTGGATCCTAAGTAATTTGTTATACTACCCAATTTCAATAAGCACTGCAGTTGCTAGTAAACCACTGCACCCTGCAGAGCCAAAATGTTTACCTGCAAATAAGAGATAATTTGCAGGATAATTGTTGACAGTGAATTCGCTGATAATTCACAGTCAAGATTTCTGACTCCCTAGGAAAAGGGTAATCAAAAAAACTTCCCCAGTTTCACCTCAGAGGCAAGTTAATCAGCATCAGTGCTGTCCAGCTGCAAGCCTGTGTGTTTCTCACATAAAATGCTAAGGCAGATGCACACTGTAAAACCAGCATCATCCTGCAAAAAATGGCAAACCACTGGCCAAAAACCTTGTAGGGTTGTTGTCAGTGCACACAGGTGACAGCCAGGGGCTTTAATGAGAACTGGACATTCCCTGAGGTGGAATATGGGCCTTATCTTCATTAAACTAATTAATGTATCTCAAGCTGTGCTGATTATAAAGGGCTACCAAATAATGGTACAGAGAAATTTTGAGGGATGTTTGAGAAGTTTTTGTTGGTGCTTTGAAATAACCTGGAAGTGAAAGATAGACAATGTTACACTTTGCTGGATTCAAGTGGGATTTTTGGAGGGGGAATTCAACATCTGAAAAGAGAGTCAGCCTTTATCTCTGCTATTAACATCTTACTAAAATACAGCACAAGGAGCAGACCCATCCCTTGCCAAGCGATCTCTCAAGATGTCAGCCTTCTCACAAAACCCCTCTTCACATTTACTGATCTATATTGTAGCCCACAGCAGGATCGTCTTGATCACTCTGGAGATCCTCCATGTGAATAGTTCCCCACACAATAGTGATTTCAGTTTAATAAGTTCCTCTAAGGCAAGTAGGCACTGACTGAAAATAGTATCTGCTGCATTATCAGTAACTATGGTAGCCCATCTCTTACTGCTGTAGTCACAGTAAACTCCTTTAGCCATTCAGCAGGAGAATTAATCATGATTTGGTTTTGTCCTCAGTTTTCTCAAATGCAAAGAAACTCAGCTCTTTTATTCCACCAAAGATTTGTTGGGATACTTCTCAGAGATACCTCAGGTGACTGAGGAGAATATGTTGCTGGACACTGCTCTTACCCACCAAAAAAGATATATGTAGAAAAATTTTGGTAACCCTTCATGAAATATGTGAAGCTCCTCTATTTTCTGGGAGTGACATAGGAAGAGTTTATGATCATTCTTGCCCCCACGGTGCAATCTAGTAGAAAATGCATTATCCCAAAAATATCACTGACATCTCTCTATTAAAAGCCAGCAAGAGGAAATATAAAAATGGAATTAAGTCTTGAATATTCCATAGATTCATCACTGGTTTCTGGAGGTAGACCCTCTACTGTATTGTGGCATGGTCATAGGGAGAACCTTCCTTTCATGCATCTCAACAAAGATTGCAAAATCTTGTAGTTACACATGCAAAAAGAGATTCAGGAGCTTGGTTCAGATCTCAGCTTTGTCACTGATAATTTGTGATCTTGGATAAGTCAACCTTTACTCATTTTATGTCCATCTCTACCACATGTATGTCAGAAGCTTCCTATCAGAATTTCTCCAGGAGTGCTTGCAAAGACCCCAGAGACAGACAAGGACATGCATAAACACTAATTACTGTTATATACATGGCCATTCAATTTTGAGCTCTGGGAGGAAAGATAAAAACAAGATCTTGTCATTCTGTCTGGTAGCCCCTATTATTCTTCTTCACATATTCAAAATATTACCAAACTAACCCTGCTGCAGGCATTTTCCTCAGCTGCAAATGAGCAGCTCCAACAAACAGTCCAAGACTGCCCCTCCAAAATCAATTTATCTTCTAGTAGGTGCCAGCAAGTAGATGCCTGTCCTGCCAAATAATGGAATTTGTGAAAGCACTGGAGATTATGAACCACATTATTTCCCAGATGCCCATGAAAGAGTCTGTGATTCTCCAAGAGCAGCGATCAACTCCTTCACAAATCCAAACTGCTTCATATTTCAAATCCTTCTTGGCAAGGTGCGTTTCCTTTCACAGCCAATTAACTGCAAACTAATTTAGAGAGGGTTTGCTTTTGCAAACATAAGTGTCAGGTTCCAACAGAGAACATGTTGCTAAGAGCATGATATATGCACACATTCTGAGTTCTGTTGTTCTCTCATTCCCCCCAGACACCACTGATGATCCACACAGAGACACCTCGGAATTTAATAAACTCCTTTACTAGGAGAACTTCATGGGGGGAAGAAAATTTTCAGCATCCCTTACATCCTGGAAGCCCACATGGTTCTGCATTACCTTGCAGAGTGCTCACACTCATTTAAATACACAGAAACTGACAGCAAAGGGTACCTACTAAGGAAAATGTGTTTCTACTACGAACATACAGATTATCTGCTTTGCAGAGAATTGAGAATTCCAAAGTTTGGCTTTACTCTGGGTTAGAGAATAAAAGGGGGCTTGAAATCTTCAAACCCTCCACTTCTCCAGTAAAAAAAACCAAACTTATTATAGCTTGTTCTTAAAATTTTGTATACTCTAACAAGCAGCCAGCACATTTAGGCTCTCTGATTTGGACAATAGTGCAGCTTCTTTTACTAAGTACGTATTTATCTTCATTATTTATTCATTTTAGATGTCGCTTTACAATTGAAAACTTCAGTCTCAGAGGTTCCTGAAGATCTTGGCTGTTGTCATATTCCATGATTTTGACAGCAAAAGATCCACTTGCCATTGTAAAAATAATTTTTTGTTAAAAAGAGACAGATGAACACACTATTTAGAGCTGCATTCCCCTCAAGTTCTGCCAAAATAACAGGTATTCAGGAGACAGCAATTGTGTGTAGTGAATGTCCTCAACAAGTAAGGTTGTTTTTCATTTCCTCTTATGTCACATTACATTTTCCTCTTTATATTTCCTTTTAAATATTTAGACAGAGCAGAGAGTTTTAAACGTGTCATTGACACAAACAAATGTTTAGGCAGTCAGTCTACCTTGGGTTCAGCTCTTGTCAGATCTGATAAGTTAAATATCACTGGATCTGGCCAGTAATTGGATGGAAGACCTCTGAGGAAAACTCAAGTGCTGAAGCAAGTGCCACTGGTTACTCAATTGGTGTTTTTATAACCTCAGACTCATCCTGAAGTATGCCCTCAGCATGGTATTATAAGCACTAGCTGAAAAAGGAATTTTCAAGTAAGATTTAATGTGTTATTTCTGTTAGGCACTGGAAAGGATTCCTGACACCTTCCTTTGAAAGTTTCCTAGCCCACTTTCGAATTAGCCCACTGCTACATAAAAGCTATATCTGAAAGTATGAAATCAATTTTTCATCATTTTTCTTTTAATAATAATACATTTTTAAAACCTCTTGTTTTAACAGCAACTTGTACATTTCTTTACCTTTAATGCTTCATTGCTGACCTTTTCCTTTCCCCTCTCATTGTCTCTGAGTCCAGCCCATGGACATCCCTGCCCATGGCAGGGGAGTTGGAATGAGGTGATCTTTAAGGTCCCATCCAACCCAAACCATTCTTGGGATACCACAGCATACATGTTTCCTTCTGCCATTCCAGAAGCAGCATCAGCATCCAAGGATGGATAGAATTCCTCTTTAACAGCTGCTGATTATTGACTCTTTTGCCACTGCTCCTTGATGATTTTATGAGAGCACATGGATAAGGGGGAATGGCTTCATGCTGACAGAGGGCTGGGTTAGATGGGATATTAGGGAAAAAATCCTTCCTTGTGAGGGTGGGGAGGCCCTGGCACAGGGTGCCCAGAGAAGCTGCGGCTGTCCCTGGATCACTGGAAGTGTCCAAGGCCAGGTTGGACAAGGCTTGGAACAACCTGGGATAGTGGAAGGTGTCCCTGCCCATGGCAGGGGGTTTGGAACTGGAAATAATCTTTAAAATCCCTCCCAACCCAAACCATTCCATGGTTCTATGACAAAGTGGAACTGACAGTGCCAGGACCACTCCACCCTTCAGGCTGTGGGATACATTTGGGCCAAGGACTGAGGAATTCTGTGAGGCTGCTTCACTTGCTGGTGAACTCAGGACCTCCACACACATGGCTCAACAAGTGCCAGTTCCAATACAAGATCTCAACACTTCTGTGACCCCTGAAAACACCATGAAATTCATGTGCAGGTAAAACCATCCCTGGGATGTCAATTTTCCCTTTGTCCAGCACAGAGGCTGGACCCTGGAGCTCCCAATCCCCAGGCACTCTGCACAAGCCTGGAAGCCTCAGCTCCAGGCAGCATGCCAGAGTTCAGCCAAACATATTTGCCTAAGTTGATATTTCTGTAATACATTTCAAAACATGACAAATCATTACTTTCTGACGTTTGCTATTCATATTTTTTTTTCCTCTTTACGCTTTCCAGGCAGGAATGGAAATTGCAAGTGCCACCATAGCAACTCAATGCAATAATATAAATCTTCAAATAACAATTTAAATGAAGGATGGTTGAAGTATTTTTATTTTGTAATAAATTTATAGGTGTCAACTAGATCAGGGCTTCCTTTCTAAAGGGGTTTTGCTGTTTATCTAAGAAGACAATCCTTCACTTGAAAGAGTTTATAATGTTAGCCTGAGACAAAACACTGAGGTTTAAAAGAATATCTCAAATACATTCTATTTATTTATATTAGAAAACTACTCACTGGCACTCACTGGAGTTTAGGTTCCTAAATGTCTATGTCTTTTTTCATTCCTGGCATTCTTATTCACATTTAACAAGAAATTATGACAGAACCAAGACAGAAGCTATACAACCCAGTTATGGAGTCCTCATCCACTGCCACAAAACCAGGATAATTTCAAAGAAGGTTAAGAAATGGGATTTTTAAAAGACTGGCAGCTGTCATATGCTCAAGGTCCAGCTTGAGACTACACAGTATACACACAAAAGAGATTATAGTTTTTCAGATATGTGGTTCCTGTGGCTTAGGTGGCATTTCTCCAAATGAGGATAACACTCAACAAACTGGGGAATACAGTGGCACCTCTTCAACCCAACACGAGGGCCAGACTTCAGTTTTAGATGCTGAACACACATCGTGGTAACTTTTGGAAGGCTTTCGTGTGTATTGTGCATTAAAGACTGAATCTCTATGCCAACCTCTAACAAAACTGCCTAAACCAGCAGCATCAGATCCAGAGAACTTACATGGAATCAAGGTTACAACAGAATAAAAAGAAACCTGAGGTATTGTTAAGCCTAATAACTCCTTCCTTTCTGATTCCTTCATTTCTCATCAACTTCCACCTATCTCCTTTACAATGAGCTTGTTTCCTCAACATAAAAATAAATTTGAAGAACACCAAGATGTTTGTCAGCTTTCAGAACAGGGAAAAAAATCCATATTGTTTAAAAAACAAAGCTTTCAATATTAAACATTTTCACTCAGGACTTAAATATATCATAGACATGGCCTTTAGCAAGGAGAAAAAAAAAAGTCAAAAATCAATTAAATAGCTAACGAATTACAAAAGACCTATAGCAGCCAACTGAATAGTTACCTTCTGCTGAAATACAAGTCCTTGGGAGTGACAAATGTCAATAAACAACCCAGCTCAGGAGTGGGTGGCAGGCAAGACGAGATCCATCTGGCCTGGTGATGAGGAAGGAGGAGAGCTGTAAAACGCACGGCTCGGGAATGTGACCAGGAGCACATATGCCAGGATGAGAAACTGGGAGAGTGCAGCAGCTCCCCCAGCCTGGTGGCAACCCCAAATCTGTGGGAACGTATGCTCCAGCCCTGCCTGGTGCTGTCCATATTTGTGCTCAATCCCCCTGCATCCAGCTGGGATGGGAGAACGTGCAAACCCGGGGAAAATCTGCTGAAATTGAACAGAAGTTGCTGACATTTGTAGCCAGGTAGAGTAAATCCACCCTGCCACTTTTGCTGTTTTGGGAATATCCCCCTTTCCTGGTCCACAGGGGGTTTTTCAGTATGCCTGACCCACCTACTCCCTGCTTTGCCTCTGCCACAGTCTGGGAACTGAATCCCCCTGTTATAGAACACACGGATTTGCTACACCTCCCAAAGCTGAGCTCGGGAAGCGTGGCTTTTATATCTGTTTTGATGAGCCATCAGCTATTTTAGATACTATTCATGCTCACCAACAGATTCTGAAATGAAACAAAATCTGCCTCTCATCACATGCACAACAGGATATAACAGATGTCACAGAGAAACCAAGTAATAGCAGTTTTCATGGTCGGCTCCAACAATTACTTCTGCGCTCCACTCTGCGGCCTCTGTTGCCATAAAGCCCAATAAAAATGAGACACCTGCCCCCAGGAATCCAGTGTAAACTTATATAAACAAAGTCTGGCAAGGCCCAAGCCAGAAAAGCATCCACATACACATTTTTCACACTGAAACCCACCCAAGAGTTAGGTTATACCTAATATTGAACGCACCATGTCCCGTTGGAGCAGAGAAGGATGTATACATTGCTGGAGAAAGAACAATTTGCTCATGTTTTCATTACAATCTCACTCTCCTCAGTAATATGTGCTGCCAGGAGTGGTATCCTCGTGGGAATTCCAGCACTGACCACTTGCAGCCACTATGAACACACTGTAACCCCCACCTTTTACAAAACAACAGCATTTGGCAGCTCCTCGCCAAACCCTCTCTAGATGAAAAGCCCAATGAAGATCCTTTTCTTCGGCTCATTGCACAGGAGTTGTACATGGCTTTTCTGTCCCTGTGTAATTTTCTCCTGCAATGTGTACTCAAGGTTAAAATGCTGTCCTTTCTCCTTGGTGAGATCTGTCACTGAACTATCAAAGTGTGCATGTTAGAGAGCCTGCCAAGTGGAGGGCTGAGTGATGCAAAGA
This sequence comes from Aegithalos caudatus, assembly GCA_013389925.1. Lineage (NCBI taxonomy): Eukaryota > Metazoa > Chordata > Aves > Passeriformes > Aegithalidae > Aegithalos > Aegithalos caudatus. The sequence goes on along the minus strand of WEIU01007906.1, from coordinate 1,832,057 downwards.
CAGACCTTTGATGCACGGTGTGACCTTAGTGCTTTCCCTTTAAAGTGAAAAAAAAAAGGGAAAGAGCCTCTTCTCTTTCCCATCTGGGGGCAGAAGGACATTAAGGAGCACTTTGGGTGCAGTAGCCCTCACATTTATTGCAATTATTACAGCACTGAGAGGCTCCAGCCGAGACCACAATCCCTTTATGATGAGCGGTGTGAGACATAAAGCAAGGGAAAAGCCTTATCTCAGAAATGCATAAACTAAACACAGCTGAAAAGGCTACTAAGAAAAAAAAAAAATCCTCACCCCTTTTTCCATCATAAGGAATAGGCATAAATGAGTTTTTCTCCAAAATCCCAGTGAGATCTGTGACAGAATCAGGGGGAAGGACCCAGGTCCCTCCTAGGCTGACACCTCCATTTTCCAAAGACACACCTATGACAATTCCTCATTTCCCAGATTCTGCAGCTCTTTCACATCCTGCACACCCTTTCAGGAGACTTCTAAAGCAGTAAATCAACATTTACAAAGCTAAGTGCACACACAGGCCTTCTGGGGACAATGGCATTGTGTTCGTCACTATTTGCCACAAAACAAGGGCAGAGAAGAAAAGCTCAGGTTTTGGACAGCACCACTATTACCTGCAGGAAATGTTCAGGCCCTGCATCTGGCACCATTTCCAACTCCTCTTTTCTCCCCATTTTGCATATCCAGCTGGGAATGTCCATTTTACTATCTGTTCACCTGGCCCAGTGTTTGAATACATGTTGTGATTTAACCATCACCACAGAAAAGAGCATTAAAGCTCAAACATGACTTAGAGCATGGATTAACAACAATCATATGGGAACTATCTCATTTTAGCTAAAAGGGAGTAGGATTAAATGCAATTAAAAGCTCCCAATGATGTAATAAAGACAACTAAAAAAAAAAAAAAGACAAGGCAAGTGGGCAAGAAGCAATCACTTTTCTGTCTAGAAACAGTAAAATAATGAGAGTCTGATTGTTCATAGGGTCACCAAGGCCAAAATGTGCAGAATGACCTTCATTAAGTCATACTTTGTACTTCTGCTGGGAGACTGTTGCATCTGCTCCTTTCCATTTGGCTTGTCTGAGTAACAAAGCTCCCAGCAATCATCTAAACCTCATTTGGAGCACCTGTGAACAATTCATTATATTAATATAACAGCAGGGGAGGAGTGCAGATACTAATAAATAGGTTGTTGAGCAGCTTTTGCTGCCAAGGTTGCTTTACCCAGCGAGGAAATGTCCCCTCCACCCAAAAGCTGTGGAACTGCACCAACACTGGGCTCGGTTGTACCACGACGTGTCAGAACACACATCTGGTGCTGGAGAAGCATGTAAATTAATTTTGCCTTTCAAAACAGTTGATAAATGTGTGTCTAGTACTTCTGAGGGACTGCAGCATGATTTGAAACAGTTTGTTCTCAGTTAACGTAGAACAAATGTTCTCTGGCTAAAGGTGGCTACGAAAGGCATTTGGTAACGATTTGTACCAGCTGGGCTCCTCATTACTTTGAATAGATTTGTGTAAATCACCACATAAAAATAAGCAAGTGGTCAATGCTTTTAATTGCATTTGGATGTGCTGGAGTAATGGCAAATATCAGAACTTGTGCATTTGTCCTCACATTCTGCAGTTCTAGAAAATAGATTTTTTTTTTTTTAATAGAAAAAGCAGCAAAAAGATTTTGCTGTTAACATCTATTTAGTCTGGTTTCAACTTAGTCACATTTTGCAAATGTCAGTGAAAAGCAAAGGTCAAATGGGAAAAAAACAGTATGCAATGGATCAGTACAATTACAGAGAGCAGAGTAGCACAGGGTTATGGAATCAGCTTGGGAGGAAAACATATCTGCAGTGTTGGACAGACACAGGGCAAAATCCTGCCCATGGACCAGCACAGATATCATCTTAAAGTAGGAGAAAAATATATTGTTTATGTTGGTGTACTTTAAGATATTTTCCCAGAGAAANACAGCCTTGGTTTGGAGCAGTTTGCAGGCCTGAGCATCCTCATTGCAACCATCCCTGGGAGTGGAAGTTGTCCTGTTCAGTATGCATTAAGCACCTAAAAACCTTTCTATCTCTTTCTTGTATTGTCTTTTGTCACTCTTACACTGCTAAGCATGGAAATTGCTCAGAGAAGCTGTGGCTGCCCCTGGATCACTGGAAGTGCCCAAGGCCAGGGTGGATGGAGCTTGGAGAACCCTGGGATAGTGGGAGGTGTCCCTGCCATGGTGAGGAACTGGAACTGGGTAAGCTGTAAAATCCCTCCCAAATCAGAGCAGTCTGGGATTTTGTGATGATTCTAAGCACACCTGAATCACTTGAAAGGAATAAGAAGTGAATAATTATAAAGTATTGTTCCATTATAGATTTGGTACAATGTTTGTAGTTGTTGTTCTGGAAGGCACACAAAATCCACAGTGGTGTCTCCAGACCTGCTGAACTGAAACAGACACTGCCCTGCTTCCATCCTTTTATATAAATAAGTGAAAATTAGAAAAGGAAAGATGCTACACATATCAACAGCCAGGAGGGAGAACATTTTAAACACAGAATTTAATACAATCAATAAACTTTCTATCAGTATAACAGAGTCAACAACATAACTCTCATAACATCACAACCTCACATTTTCTATGTCAACTTTGACATGCATTAAAGATTACTTCTTTCAGCCAATTTTCTCTTCATAGCACAATCTTTTTATCCTGTAAATACATTTGTTGGTTTCTCAACATCCAATTAAACATGTAAAGAAATGCCATAAAGATATCCAATTTATGTATTTTAATTTCAATGAATTATTTTAAACCTAGCAGCCTTAAAGTATCTACTATTAGCTCCTTGCTGGCATTGATTTAGCAAAAATTGGTAATTGTCACACTGCTTCTGGGGTATCAAATATAAACATTTTCACATTTACTATGAAATCCTTTCCAGCAACATGAAATTGAAGGATAGACAAAACTGCTTTCATAGAAAACCAAGCTAATTTTTATCTTTTTTTTTTTTTTTCTGTAAGGGATGATAATTTGAAACCTTTGAGCTGAAAGGAATCACAGGGCACAAGCAAGCTGAAGGATTTTCAGTAATTGTATCCTTCACATTTATCTTCTGCATAGATAGCTATGAAATAAATACTGCATGTGAGAAAGTGTAAAAATGTACTTGAGGTACTTCTGTTAGATGGAATCTCATCCTCCTGAAATTGCCTTTCCCATGAAAGATGCCCAGTGACAACCAGCAGTTTAACCAGCTGGGGATATATACAGTCAGTTACCCCTCAGCCTTAAACTGTTATCTGATTTGTCCCATAAAGCAAAATATATGAGCTACATGATCCAGTGTGGGGATAATGTACAATAAACATAACTTACACTGCAGGAAAATGAGCTCCTGTTGGACCATCTCACAACAGAATCAGCTGTGAAAGAATCCACCCAATCTGTCCAAAATGTTTTCTTGTTTTTATTCCTTTTTCCCATAAGCATAATTAAACCCAGTGGTTTTGGTCAGATAGCTCTGTGATAGCTTTTAAATTACTTATTCTAGTGGAGCCTGCCAAAACTTCTATTTTCTCCCCCTTTGAAAGTACAATGTGCATTATTTGCTGCAGTGGCAAGGCAGTACAATCACGCTGCTCTTTTCTCAGTCCTTCCCTCTCAATTTTTACAGAGCATTCATTCACCCCTGTCTTTCTAGGTTTCTTCTCAGAACAAGAGAAGCTATGATTGATGAAGAGTGGAATGTATTCAAATGACTTTCAAAAATCATGAAGTTAAAAGCCATCAGGACTTCTGAATAATAGTTCCTAAATATGTTTACATTTTAACAGGGATTATTAATTTACATCTCAATTTGAAGATAAAAGGAAAAAAAATATTTCTTTATAGGACTTTCTGTAGTTATTTATTTTCTCAATGAACACAGACACTGTCAGCTCTTAGCCATAATCTAGAGTTATGTAATTTTGTACCTATTAATCACCATTTGAGATGCTCTGCATCTTTTTAAAGCTACAAGTATTTGGAAAGAACATCTGCATGTCACTTGCATTCTCAAGTAATGGCTATAAATTAAAAAGCAGAGGTTCTGGGGTGACTTTCTTCACCTAAACTTGTGCTTGCATTGAGGAATTTTGGATATTTAACACACACACTGTGAAAAAGTACAGAAGTTGTGGCTTTGAGACTCAGAGGCTGACTCTAAGTTTGTCCCAATAAATACTGAATACAATAGGCCAGGAAACCTGTGCCCTGAGGAATTATCATCCAAAGAGTTGGTGGTCTTTGGCTGGAAGGGAGCCTGGAACGTGTATTTTGACAGCAACAAGCACATTTTTCTAATCCCCGACTTCTGAATGAAGAAAAAAGAGCATTATGAGGTGATGAGAAGAAAAGCAGGTGAGGGAGGGAAGCCTGGCATGGAACAGACTTGAGAGGAAAAGCTGGAATGGGGATACAGTGCTGGAGGGACAGAGTCAGAGCCAGGACAGGTCCCCATCAGCTGCTGTGGATGGCAAACATCACCAACTCCAGCAGCAGTCTGCACAACAAATTCATCTTTGTTCTAAAAACCAAGCATATCACACCCAGCTTTTCATTCTGACCATGATCCTGATTTTCACCATTCATGGGTCTCTAAGCTTCTATGGTTTGTTAGTATTATGCAGGCTTTGTTTGAAGAGCACAAAGGAAAAAAAAAATCACCATAGGAAATTGGAAGAATTTGGCCATAAATGGGTTTGTAGGGAAAGTAACTCCCCTAAGGTTTCCCAAGCTTCCCCTTATTGTCTTAAGTTCACTGCAAACACTCCCTGAAATTTCATCTATTCTCATTGACCATTTCCCTCTGGCTTTCTTGTGTGGTGTTTATTTTTATTATTTCTTAATTAGATTACAAACACTGTCTACAGAAACAGTAAAACACTGCCTCTGGTTCCTGGTAACAGTACATTGTAAATGTATATTAACTCAATGTTTTAATTTCGAGCCGAATGCAAATTAAATTAATCTTTCAACACAAACAGTAACTTGTCATTTTCCTCAGTGCTTTGTCTCATGCAAAATTTGTTCATCTTTTAAAAAGCCTTTAAAAAGAAAAAAAAAAACCACTGGTCACTGACTTCAGAGCAAGCCTTGTTGTCTTGTGTTATTCCAGGCCTGTAGTTGGTGGAGAGATGTCATCAAGACAGTTTTATCATTTTCCAGTCACTGCTCTTGCTACACAAAATCTTTCACACAGTTAGAAAGAATATTTTACCTTTCTTGGCATGGCACTGCCTCACTGCTGGCTGGGATCACTCTCCTGTCATAAAGGTACTGACAAACATATTTACAGATTTCCCTTCGTTAAAAAACCACAAAAATTCATTTCCTAACAAAGAGCTGTGGGGTGACAAGTTTGGGCAATCAATTCCAGGGAAGGAGGGAGCACAGGGATGCTGATCTCCTGCTGCTTGGGCAGTGACCTCTCTGTGCCCAGGGAGGTGTCCCCCATCCCCCCGGGATTCGGGACTTCCCAGGATTGCCTGGAAAAGGGCAATCAGTGCCAATTGCTCATTAACCTCCCCCAGCGCTGGAAAATCCACTGGCAGGGAAAACATCTTTATGAGAGCAGAGGCAGGGAAATGGAGGTGGCAGGGAGCGGTGGGAAGGGTCACACATCTTCATCATCAAGAAAATAAATGAAAGGAAGGATGGGTGTTCCAGGGCTTTAGTCTCCAGTAGCATCACAAAAATAACACATTGGGCACAAAAATAACACATTTTCCACAGGAACTCTTTAGCCTTAAGATCAGAGTCCCTTTCTCCTGATGGTTAAATTATGGAAGAATTTATCTTTCTTATCTTTTAAGTCATTCGTTTTTTGCTTTTCAGGACAGCTCTGAACAATTCCAGCCAGCACTGGAAAAGTTTGCTGTGACATCTCACCCTCTGCATCAGTTCTGTGGGGAGAGCACAGAAGCAACCAGTTTTTCTCAGAGGTTTTCTGTGTCCTGAGTCCTTAAAAATAATGTTAACTGTGAAGCTTAAATCAGCACTGTCGGGGGCACCCAGTGTTCCTCCTGACAGAGCAGCCCAAGGCTGCCAGAGGTATTACACTGCTCTATTGAAGCCTGCTGTGAGGTGGAAATACTGCCCCGGAGTTCAGGACTTTGTAGCTATAAAAAAAACGAGATGACAATCAGATCTTATTATACCACCTCGTGCACAGCTCAGTGGAAAAGGGAAAATCCAATACAGGGCTCTGTGGACCAAGAAATCCTAGGAAAGGTATTGGTGGAGGGGGAAAAAAAAAAAAATCCCAAAAGCAAAACCCAAGCAAGGTGGGAAGAGCAGGTTTAACTTTCCATCTGCACAGTACAGAGAGCTCCAGTGAAAACTGAAGAGTTTACATCCTTATGATCCTTTGTGACTGACACAATAACTAATTTCCCTCAGGCTTGCCCTCCCTACAAGTTTTCAGCTGTGCATGTTAACCTGCACAAGGTAGTTCATTAAAAACACTGCACTTGTTGGAGGCTGTGGAGAAATGTTGCCTAAAACATTTTTTGCAAAGATTTCATAGATTCTGGATGAAAATTTTCTGATCAAAATATATGAAAGGGACAGAGATAAGAGAACCCCAGGTTTAAGCTCATGCCCTTCCTAATTCGAGTATTCCCCCTCTCATTCCCCTGCCCTTCAGCTCAAAGAATATTTATTGTTCTGAAGTGGAAGGGCTTTAAACAGGAGAGATCAGAAGTGCCAGAACAAACCCCCAGCCTCGTGCCTGAGCACCCTTCCACTGATGCTGCAAGGAGGGGAGGTCAAAACCCCTCTCCCAGTTCTGTACCCACCCAGCTTTCCCAGGGCTGCTGCTCCCCATTGGCCTTTGGAGAGCTGGGAATGGGAAAGAGCTTCTGATTCATGGTCATTACACCTGCTGCTACTCCATTTTTGTGCTGTTATTCACCAACATTCCCATTTTTAGAGCTGCACACCTGCCCTTGATGCTCAGCTCCCCATGCTACCAGCACTGGTAGGAACATTTCAAGGATTCCCTCTTTTCCTTGATGGTGTTTCCCATTGAAGGGGATGTTTCAGAGGTGCTCCCTGTACACAGGACACCAGTGTAAATATTATCTCAGGTTATGTTTATGTTTGCTCTGAGTGGTGGTGTTGCCAGAAAAGCCATCAAGCAGGATTTCACACAAAATTGCAGCCCAGGAATGAAGTTTGATGACTTGCAGAAAATATCAGGAGATTGATCTGCTACTGAAAAAAATAAGGCCTGGTTCTAACAACTGTTAGAAATGAAACTAAGCATTCACTTTCCAGGACATATTTGATTTAATTTTAACACAGACCTATGAGTGTCACTATAAACACTGAATTTGTTAAAATATTAATACAAATATCTATGCATAAGGAAGAAATAATTGGGTGGTGGCTTTACCTTCTGACAGAGGAAAAAAAGCTCATTTAAAATAATTCCATTACTTCTCCCAGACAGCCCTTGTAGGTTAGTTACAAGGAACTCACAGGTCACACAAAAGTGCAATGATAAAAAATGCAGGTACTGTGAAACATTTATAAAGAGAAAGTACGAGGGAGTATGTAGTTCAGAATGTGAAATGACATTTTGGCATGGAACAGATCTCCCACAGGGCAGTTTTGAAACTTGCAGAAATTCTTAAAATGACATCTTTCAAAATGAACAAACATCAAACACGCTGAAGTCGTTACCTCAAAAGTGCTTCACTGATAAGTCAGGCTGGGAAGATGCTAAAAATAAAGTTGCCCAGTTGTACAGCTGGCAGGAGCAGCGTGCCAGGAGCTGTGACCCTGCTGAGTCCTGCCCTGCTCCAGCTGGGATTTACTCAGGTTTGTTTGGACAGACAGGAACAGCACAACAGGGAAATGCATCCACAGAGGAGAGGGAAAGGCAGGGATACACCATGGATACACCAGGGAGAGGGAATGGCACTGACATGAGCCAGCACAAGATCCACAGGTGAGCCCTGACCCAAAACAGCTCCCAGAAGGTGACAGGAGCAGCATCTCTGCCCTGTGATTGCCAGGACAGCACACACTTGTTTTATGTGCTTAGTGACACAAAAAGCTCTCTCAAAATGCCAAATTTACATTACTGAGCCTCTTTAGTTTAAAGAGCAAACAAGAGGGCAGAAAATAAATGGTACAATGCAGGCATTTATCCATTTATTTAATAAGTTCTGTGGAATTAGGGAAAAAACCTAACTGTTAAAAGGGAATTCCTTTTTTTTTTCGTGCAATGCATAATTAACCCATGGACCCCTCTTCCCCAGCCCTTGTTATACATTAAAGCATAGCAGCACAATATGGATTTGCTACTGTTCTTAGGTTTGCTGTGGTTCTTTTCTTTCCTCAAAATGGCAAACCTGGGGTGCCAACCATAATGTGACAGGAGCCTGCCACTTACAGGTACAGTACCTCACAGTAAGTTCCTCTGGCTGAATGAGAGTTCCTAGCCATTCACCAAAACAGAAAAAAGGAATAAATGTTCCTTTGCTTTCATCCACCACTGATCTTCCTTTAAATGCAGGGATGCTTTTACATTAATTTCCTTAACTACTGAAGATACAAGCAGAATTCTTGTCTCTGCCCCCAGCTGGAAGGTTTACTGAAAATAAGACCTCTAAAAGCAGACTGGAGTTATGTTTTGCATATAAACTTGTAGAAACACTTCTGTCATTTTTGCCCCTGCTTCTGAGAAAAGCTGAGTTACGTTGCTGCATCCACATCAATCCCTTCTCCGTCACCAGGGGTGAGATCCATGCTGATCTGCTGGCACTGTGATCATTCAATTATTCCATTTGGTTCTGCTACAGGAATTTGGGTTGGTTTAGACATGTGTAAGTAGTAGCTGTGGGGTTTTTTTCCCTCCTCTGTGCACTCCCATAAATCCATGTTAGTAACCAACCTTGCACTCATCCCCTTGCGCTTTGCTCTTCCTCACAGCAAAGGAAAAGGAACCAAAACCTCACACAAAAACCTGAAATAGTCTCTTGGCCACAGAGGAGCCAGAAGACAGAAGGGAATAGAACTCCAGACCTTTGGAAACATTTTTCCCCATATAGTTTCCATTCAGCCCACCTGACAGGAATTTTCATGCCCTGCTTGCAGGCTGGCTGTACACGGAGAGGCCACGAGGGCTGCTCCTGACCAAGCAGCTTTGCAGGAATATTTCCCCTGCAATCCCTGCTTCCACTGCAGGCCATCCACCACTGTCTCTGAAGGAAGAGATTGCTCATTCCCTCACAGACTGTTCCAGGCACTCAGCATTATGGAATACAAGCTTTCCACAAGGGTTTATTAACCTCCGCACGAGAGAACACGTTATTCCATTTTGTAGACAAGAAGCCAATAAAAAGGCTGATTTAGGCATTCAAAATCAGTGCCTAGCTCTTCAGTGTGTAATCCAAAGAACAAAGGGCCAGAGTCTACAAAGGAAAGGTCATAAATATTTTAGGGGACGTCTTAATACAAAAACAAACAAACAACAATTTTCCTCGCTTCACCTCATTTTCAAAAGCCAAACTGTGCTGCAGGAAAATTTTTCCCACTCCCCAAAGTCAGCTGGAGGCAGACACTCCCTACAGATAGATCAGTGTAGCAGGTAAAAGGCAGGATATACAAGGATTTTGCTTTCAGTTCCTTGTATCATTGGAGATACAGAAGAAACATCAGCCTTTTGCACAACAGCAGGACTGGGCTGCTCATGTCCCAGTAAGTAAATGGTTGTTTTTTGCAATTACTTAATCCATCTTTATACCAGTGAGGAAACTTAATGGAAAGAAAGAGAATCAGTGTCCATGCAATAGCTTAATTCAGAGGGACAAATGATTACTACATCAGGTGTTACTTTAGATATTTGTGGGCTTTTAGCACACCCTAATGTGTCATTTTTCAGCTGGAGAAATAGTGGTGTAGCTTCACAGGAGTCAGTGAAGCTGTAACAGTCCAGCTAAGGATGATGGAGGGAGCTGTATACGTATTTTCCTCTTTCTTGCTTGCTTTCATTATTTCATCATTAATTCAGGTTTCAGAACTTGGGCCCCTGAACAAGGGACTGCAAAAAAAGATAGCAAGCAGCAGCCCCTTTTTGCTTATCAACCTGTCCCTCTACTAATTGCCTGATCTTGCCTTAAGCAAACAGTAAAAATGATGCTTTTTTACATTTTCTCTGCCTTCTTAACCACAGATGGAAAACATTTGTAATACACTGCATGTAAGAAATGAGCTCCCAGTCCAGTGTGGATCTTGGGCAGCTCCACAGGATTTGAGGCAGAGCAGAAGTGATTCCACAACTGGAATGCTGCTGTCTCCACAACACAACAAAGTGCAGATGAAAGGCTTTGAGCTATTTCAGCCTAGACAGCGCTACACACAAATCACACAAAACTAGGTTGACTTAACTTTGCTCTAAATTCAATGATAGTAATGAATTTTTACATCTTCTCTGCTATTAGTGACTTGCATGTAATAATCCCAAAAACATTACCACAAATTCCTATGATAGTACAATATTAATGGAAATGTAAAACTAAACTGCTAAAACTTAAAACCGATTAATAAAATATCCCGTCAAATAGATTCATTTCACTTCCTAAAGCAAAGAACTTCACTTGATCTCAGAGCATTAGCTATTTGAAATGCTAAAACATTTTTCTTTCAGTTGTAAAAGATTTTTCCACAGGCAAGAACTTGTTTGTCACTACTCACAGCCTTCCCACAAAAAAACAAGAATCCTGCTCTGTTTCCTTGCTTAGGCACTGGAGTGTCTAACAAGAAGAGTTAGAGATTATTCCAGTGAGCTAATTGGGTTTCAGAAATGGTTTGGAAAGAGAAGCTCTCTCTGGTTTTCCCCTCTGTTTGGGGAAATCTGACTTGCCAGTCAAAATTAGGATCTCTGTTAGCAAGGGCAGCACAAAGCAGAGCCTTCACTCCCTTCTGCTTAGTGTGGAGACAAGAGCAAAAGAGCCAAATTGAAAAGAGTTCTACAGTGAGGCCCCAGATGTGAAATTTCTCAGATTTGAGTACCTGAGTTCAATCTAAATTTGTACAGGCCTCATTGCAGGTGACTTGCTATGGAGACTCAAATCTGAGTTTAACAGAAAAGCGAGTTTGAAGCAGGGAAGCACCCAGCACATCTTTGTGAAAGCCAGAGAAAATTACAAACACACTTCTGCTCCTTCTCAGGTTTCAGACTAATTGAGCACTTGGTCCCTTCCCTGGGGACACCAAGAGGATGAGAATTCCTAAAAGAGTGGAAATGGTGGCCCAGGATCAGGCACATCCCTGCTGGGTGCAATGGGGACCAGCACAGTGCTCTGCTGTGCATCCAGTGCACCTCAAAGTGCAGAGCAGAACACAGAGCTGTGGGAATGTGACAGAAATCCCCCCTCATCTCACACCCAGGAGAAGTGATTCCCAAATGGGAGAGCAGCACAGAGAGTTTGGGGTGAAGGAGGTGGAGTTTTCTCAGTTCTGTCCACTTCCACAGACAAGGGCTGGTATTTTCTGAGTGTTCCCATGAGCACAGAGCTGTGATTCCAGTGGGATGAACAGGAAGGAAGGAAATTTTGGGTGCATTCACAGCAAACAAGAGAATTAGAGGTTAAAACAACCCCCTAAAGCCATCCTTGCCTTCTTCCCACCTTCCCTTCACTGCCTGCCTGCTGGGAACTCCCCTTGATAACAGTCACTGCTTGGTTTGTAGCAATGCTCATCAGCAAATTTCTGACAAAATAGATCTTCAGGGAAAAATATTGATTCACTGATGTTTTAACCTCTAATGCTCTTGTGTTTGCTGTGAGTGCACCCAACATTTCCTTCCTTCTGTTCATCCCACTGGAATCACAGCTCTGTGCTCATGGGAACACTCAGAAAATACCAACCCTTGTCTCTGGAAGTGGACAGAACTGAGAAACCTCCAACTCCAGCACAGCACTGGACCCCAAGAATAGGAGAAGGTGCACTCAGGCCACCCAGACTCAAATAAATCTTCAAATAAACTCAAATAAAGCTTTCAGACCTCAGCAGAGACACCCCCAGCCCTCACTCATCTGCCACCCTGCAAATCTTTGTGAGCAGCCTGGACTTTGCCAAGGTCACTTCAGGCTCCCAGGAGTGACTCCCACCTGGCCACTTTTGGCCACTGAGGTGCATTTTGGTCTCCTGGGCTTTACAACAGAGAGGAGAGAGAGCTGCTCACACCTCCATAAAAGCAGTTTGCATTTAAAGATGTCCAATGTAAAATTACCCACAGGGGTTTTTCTGCTTTCACCAGAAGCTTCTTTGTTTTATAAGCTCCATTATTACAGTGCTATTAAAAGGTTTAATGATTTAAATAGCACTCTTGAGTTAAGCCAGATGCTTTCACTCTCCAAGTATCAGGTCTGTAGGCTACTAACACAAACATGAGAAATCTTCTTTGAAATCTTCTAAGGCTGATAGTACTCAATTTAGTATTTTTATTGTAGCCAGAAAATCCTTTGGAAACATTCTGACTTTCACTATATTAAAAAAATAACCCACTTAGTGAGTTCTAAATAATATTTATTTTAGCTAACGGCAGTATTTTAAAAATCCTTGGCTCTCTAAGCCTATTAACTTCTAATACTACCAAGTTGAGCTACAGAAAAAAAAGCTTCCTCTTGCTGCCTATTGACACTGGGTGTCATCTAAATGGCTAAACTGCAATTCTGTTCCCAGAATTAATACTGCAGGAGAGAAAGATGATAAAAAGGGACTGGGAGAAGGAGCCACACTCACAGCCCAGGCAGCACAAAGCTAAGCCACGTGGGCAAACACCTCCTCTAATTTCATTGTATTTATAGGTCAGCTGGTTTTATTCTCAAGCACAAGAGATTTACTAGGAAAATTCATTACTGCCACTTGCTCTGATTTTCTTTCTCAATATAATTAAGCTTTGCTAATTGTCTATCATGATTAAAATCATGCCAATAACAACCTTGTTTCCCCATTTGGCTGCGCTCCAGGCTCTTCAGAGCTCTTGTTTAAGGGCAGTTCTCCCTGTAGCAGTTATGGAAAGGTCTTTTACCAAACACAAGAGGTGAGCCCTTGGCCTGTTTGCCAATAAATTCACACCTCAGGATCCTACCCCTGGATTTTCTCAGGCAAAGAAGGTAGTCAAAATGGAAAGGCACAACAACTGTATTTTAAGCAAGGAGTGAGATACAGTAAAGATTCAGAATCCATTCTTGCAGGCTGGAAAATGACTTCAAACTAGAGGCACAGATAGGAAGGTGTTGAAATGAGTGATTACTTCAGGGCTGTATTATCCTCCCAGCAATATAAAAGCTGATTTAAGACACAGAAATTCAGCCAGGACACAGAAAGGGGAGAAAAGGGGAGAGAAAAGAGTTTGGGTGTGGGTGGGAAAGAAAAAAAAAATCAAACAGAATCAGTTGTTCTTTCACAAATTGCTGTTGTTCTATCACAAATTGCTATTTTTTAGCTTCATCCCCTCAGTGGAAGGCAGATCAGGGGTGCAGAGGGCAGGACCAGGAGCTGAAGGCAGCTGTGCTTTGCTGTGGGGTCCCAGACAAGGGGGACATTCCCTAAAGCCATCCTTGCCTTCTTCCCACCTTCCCTTCACTGCCTGCCTGCTGGGAACTCTCGATAACACTCAGAGCTTGGTTTGTAGCAATGCTCATCAGCAAATTTCTGACAAAATAGATCTTCAGGGAAAAATATTGATTCATTCAAGATGTTTTAACCTTGTTTCCCAAGAGCTCATTTGCTTGAGAATCAGGATTCTCACTGTCCCTGATTCCTGTGGGCAGTTCCAAGTGACACACAATTCTTTCTCTGCCAGGGACAGCAGAGCAGGGCTACCTAACCCATGACCACAGGCCTTGAGGTTTTGGGGCTCTGTGCTTCCCAGTCAGGAGACAGAGACAGAAGAGCACTGCAGGGCTGTTTTAATCTGTTTAAATGTTTTTCAAACGTTGCAGCCACATAGAAACTTCCAAGTGAGGTTACATACATTCACATCACTCAAGTATCCCAGAGTCCCAGTTCCAGCAGTAAAATAACCAGACCACTGTGTGCATCCCCTTTTGGCAGTATAAGACAGGTGTCTGTGCTTGGGCAGCTCATTCTCAGCTCTCTCTGTGCATTTCTGCAGTGTAACACACTCTGTGCCTCGTTTCCCCACAGGAAATGAATGAAAGCCACTGCCTTTCTCTCCACTTCTGTCTAATTTCCACTGTAACCTCTTTGGGCCAGGACCTATTTCTTGCTACTTGTTCATACAGTGCCTAATACAAAGGGAACCTAATCTCAGACCCTTTTTTAATGCAAATGTAATAGAGAACTGGGCTGTTTTAACAGAAAGGGTAATTTTGGTTCCCCCTCGGTAATGGACTCTGGGAACAGATAATTGGGCTGTTTTGTCATTATTCTTCTTAAGTGAGGTTAAGGTCCTATTGGTGGCAAAGTGAAATATGTATTGCAGGCTAATCAGCAGTCCAAATCCAAATGTGCCAGGGCAGAGCTCACCCTGCGTTTAGTGCACTCAATGGATGGGTTGTACTGACACAATTAAAGGAAGAATTTGGCTGTGTACACATGTAGATCATTATACTCAAGCATCTCCTTTTACTGCAGAGCATGCAGAGAAGGGTTTGAAGACTAGAACATAACAATTATGGGTCTAGACAGAGCCTGCCTAAAGGCATGAGCTGCAGCTAGAGCAGTTCAAGTGAGTGCCTCCTCCAGAGGAAGCAGTGGCACTTACACTCCTTATCTAGCACAAAACCAGACTCCAGCCCCGTGGCAGGGTGAGCTGGGCTGCTGCATTGGGCTTTGCACAGGGCTGGGAGGACACACAGAACCAGCCAGTGCTCCTCAGCTGGGGCCAGGAGCTTTGGAAGCCACAGAAGGGAGCTGCTGGCAGCTGCTGGTGTCCTCTCGCTCCAGAGTCAACAAGGTCAGCGAAGATGTCACTTGGTAAATCCAGCCCAAAGGACACGAGATTTGATTCTGTGTCCTTACATGCCACTGGTTAGCAAACAGCTGCTTCTCCTCAAACAGGGAAACATTTTTTTTGTGGTGCCAGAACTAAAAAAATAATAAAAATTGTCATAGCTTCTTCATCCACTTAGTTTTCAAATACATTTCAAATGCAGCAACTTTTATCTTGGTGCTGTTTGTTTCAGTCCAAGAGAAAGCAAAGGACTGCCAACCTTCCATCATTTCTGAGCATGAAGGGCAACTTATCAGAAAATAACATCAGTGACAGACACTTAAAATACCTTTATCCCAAGGTTTCTCCCCTGCTTTCCCATGGATAGCACATTTAAATCACTGCTAGATAGTCCAAACCAATAATGGGCTATTCTGGCCAGTCCTTTAATAAATCCATTTTTGTTACAGTGAACTCCATTTGCTTTTGAGTGCAAGTCAGGGTGTTGATACAAATCACAAAGCCATGTATGAAATACACTTTGGATCTAGTAGAAACTTTCTTTCCCTGCAACATCCACATAACCATGACTTAAATCAAACAGGTCTTCTCTACTGGCATGCGGAAAGAAAAAATCCTTAACCCCAGGATTTACACCTTTAGTCAGATGGATCCTATTTCTGACAATGTCCTACAGACATTGCAAAGAAGACCTGCTCATTCCAGCTGTTACCTGAGTCTCAGAATTCCTTTTACACTTAGATTTTAATCCCCTAATTACATGACTTGTAAGCCACTGAATTCTCTGTTCATGAGAAATTGTCTAGGATGTCTTGCAGCAAGAAAACAGTGTACGTTTCTGTTCTGTTTAATTCTCACTTAATGAAGAAATATTGGACCAAACCTACAAAAGCCAATCTGAGGGAGAAAATAATCAGCATATTCTCATTTCTTTAAATGCAAGGGAAAAATCATCCAATATATTTGAAATTTCAATGCCTTCCCCCCAACACCTTAGGCATTAATGGCTTTTTAACAGGACACAGTCTGTAATTTTCTTGAGGCAATTTTCCATGTTTTTTCACCTTCAGGAAAAAACCATACTGGGTTAATCTTTCCCTGCTGACATCATAAGGATGATTTCTCCAGTTAAAAAGGTCTTCAAAACAAAAGGAATAAAAACAAAGGAGTTCATTCCCAGTTCCTTTGCTTTGCAGACAAACCATACTGGAGGGTTGTTCAGTGACAGCCAGTGGGACAATTGTCCATTCTAACAATATTGCAATGTGCATCCAGCAGCTCCTGCATAAACTCTTGCATTGAGCCCGGAATCTGCTGTGCACAGACTTTAACCACATCTCATTTGTGACTCAGGAGACCTGGCTTGTGCTCCTGGATGTGCCACTGTCCTCTGGTATGCTCCCCTGCAAAAATCTCTGCCTGTCCCTGTTTCTCATCTCTGAGATGGGGATCAGGGTATCCTTATAAAACCCCCTCCTACGGAGGGAGCAATGGGAATTGTTAAGTGTCACCCTTTTGAGTGGCTCTCTTGGAAAGCAGAGAGTTTCACTCTTCATTTAAAGCACAAAAGCTGGTGTGTCTGCAGCGTTTTGAAAGGCACTTTCACATCAAGCTCCGAGAATGTGTAAATGAAAACACCTGCAAAACAAATTCTGTTTGTTTTTCATCCATTGTCTGTGCACAATGACGTGCAGTTCATCTTCTCCTCAAGGGGAAAAAAAAAAGTTAGCACTTAAGCACTTATTTCTGCTGCAAAACCATTCATATAAATAAAAGAGACAGAGAGAGACAAAGTGCTCTGTATGGATACTTTAAGCTGACAGAGAAAATGCTCCTTCCACAACAAACTGGGAGGACAGCACTGCTCCTGGTTCTCATCTCTGAGAGAAAATGAAGAAGAATGAACAGCTATGCCTCACTTACTCTTGAAGCAAATCAAAAGGAATATTCTGGTATCTATTTTTTATCCTCCTGTTCTGGTTAATGAAAACAAAAGACCTAAATATTTGATTACTTCCCCTCTGTGTCAAAAAAAAATAGTTTGTGTCCTTTGTAGTTTGACAGAATGGAGACTTGTTAGATCTCAGTCCTTTCATCTGAAACAGCATCACACAGGTTTGCACCAGCCTAACCTATTAAAATAAAGTTGAGCTCTGAAAAGCTGCTCTTTTTTCCCCCCTTTTTCCCCCCTTTTGGAACTGCACTGCAAGCAATGATTAGATTGCTTTTGCCAATAAATCTATAGGGATAAGTGAACCAAAAAAGCTACTTCCTCTCCAAACTATCAGTTAACAGGCTTCCTTTGTAAATGATGTTACCATTTCATGATTTGCCTTAAAACTTACTCAGCTCTGTGTCCTGTGCCCTCCAGAGTAAATATGACCCATGCTAAAGGCTGTGCAAAATGCATTCAGGAAATCCATATTTGTGAATTAATATTTTAGCAATTTCAGCAGCATTCACAGGTTTAGCTCTGTGGCATCTAGCATTTGCAAGATCCTTCAAAACTCTGTGGGGTTCAGGTGGAAACACATCTCAGCAAAACCACCCTGTGTTAGTCCAGAAAAAAACTGAAGTATTCAGAAACTGGTTTGAACTAATGGAGACATAAAATGGTAAGGGAGGATAATTTTAAGACCTATGTATGTTGTGGTAAGGAGTTGTATTTCAGAAAATCACATGTAGCAAAGGATCATGGAAGTCATGAGAAGAGTGACCTTATTCCACTGAGGTCATTCAGATTCTTCTGATGGCAACTCCTGCTTGTCAGGAGTACCAGAAATATGGGTGGTTTCACTTGTTAGTGCTATGGTTTTTCCCTGATGTACTGCATAGTACATTTTGCTACAGCACAGCTTCCATTTCATTCCCACAATTTCCCCTCCAACTGCATTTCCAGTTCAGTTGTTCAGACTCAGTTTCTGCAACAGCTGTACCCCAGTTCTGCCACTGTCCCACTCTGCCCCCTCATTTCTCCATTTACAATGGATTTGCCTCACATATTGAAAATAAATGCTTAGTATGATACAGGAGTTTAAATAGAACTTTTATTTCCAGTAATCACTGATGCAGCAGTACTTTTCTGGCTGATGTTTTACTTAACCTGAAGAGAAAGAGAGAGAAAAGAAGGAGATAAAAGAGCAGTTTAAAGGACTCCAGCCTTTTAGCAGAGTTGTGCCAGTCTGAAACTGAACAGATCATTTGGGGTGTTCTTTCCAAATGCTTGTGTAACCAGAAAGAAAGGGCAGCAAATCAGGGCATGATTGGTTTCTGTAGCAAGAACTAGGTAAGAGAACAAATCAAATTTAACACTAGGAAAGCAATAATGGAAAGTGCCTGTCTCTCCAAGAGTTCCCTTGAGACAAACAATCTGACAGTGCCGAGCTGAGCCAGGCTGGGCTTCTCACAGAAACCACAAAAGCTCCTTGTCCATGGTGAGAACTTGGTAGAACAAAATACCAGCTGTAGCCTGTCCCTTGTTAGCATAAAGGATCCCTATGTTAGGCCGAGATAAGCAATTGAACAACATGTAGTAGTCCAGAAATTTACTGGTCACCTTCTGAGATACTCAACTAACATTTTTCTAACTCCAAGAAAAGGAGACAAAACCTCTCAAGTACTTCTGAAATGGTTCACACTTTCATAAAGATCACAGTATTTTTTTCCCCCTCACTATTCTACCTTTCTAACCTCATCAGGTAAGAGTCTCACTAATATTTCCAGGCCCCCACTCTGATCATCCCTAAATTAAAAATTTCCTACCACATACTGAAAAAAAAAAAAAAATAAAAATACTCACAAGGCACATGGAGCCCTGAATGCAGCCAGAACTGGTGGTGTGAGACAGCAGACATGGAAACCACAAAAGCTTTTGTTCCCTGTGATGAAAGCCAACCCCAGTGTGGATGACAGCCCTCCAGGAGCAGCTAATGCAGCCCTGGCACATCTTAATTCACCCATTTTGCTCTCAGAATTCATCTCCTGTTAATTTTGGAAGAGTAACACAGCCCTGCCTCAGGGCTCCAGGTAACCCAGACAGACCTGGTACTGCTCACAGATTAGCAGCTGCTGATGTGAAATCACCATGAACCACAGAGCAAAGTGACACAAAACCTCATCTGGCACTTAGCAAGCCAAGCTCCCTCCAAAGACCATTCCATGGGCTCCCAGTTTCCCACTCCTGGGGCAGCAGCAAGTCCCAGTCAGGCTCAGCATGGACCCACACACGCACAGCTTAGCTCCCAAAATGTAGAAGGGGAATTGGGGAATCTCCACCAGGCTAGCTGACACAAATTACACATTCCTGACTCAGAGTTTAAGGGGCAGATGCAGTCCTGTGCTGTGGGCTGTGAGTGCAGCTCTCCACATCACCTTACCACCCATCAGAATGGCATTTAATCCCTGACTTCCACCAGCCAGGGAAAATGAGGTGGTGAGAAATTTATTAGGCTTTATAATCATGCATAACAATCTGCTGTACATCACAACTTAAACTGGAAAATACGCCTGACAGTAGAATTTCACCCTTGTTAGATAAAATGAGGAAAGGTGATTGTGTGTGATCCTTGCCCCTTGCCTCCACTGGGAGAGAGAGGAGGCAACTGGCAACAGCATTTCTTAATAATTACACATTATCTCTTTGAAGAGACAGGGGTATAGAGACCTGTTTTCTTCTCACTCCCTTCACTGGTGCAACGTAAAGAAACACTTTGATTAATTGGGCAATGATCCTTTGGGCTGTGAGGTGCTTAAACTCCTAAAGCCCACAGAGAATCCAGAGATAAGAATGAGGAATTTCGCTTCTCGATACAGATCAAGGCTAACCAACAGTGAATTTTAACATAACTGAAATTATTAAGGGGAAAAAAAAACCCACTCGACACAACCAGCAAGGAGACACTTGTGCCTGGTGTCAGAGCTCTGGGGGCTTTCACACCATTCTCAGTAAAAATGGATAAACAAGGAGATGTGACTGAATTGTTTCAAAACCAGCTAAAGCAAAGTGCCCTCTCTGTGTTGCTCGGCAGGAAAAGCATTTTGGGTGTCAGAAACATAAATTTTACCTAGGGAACCTTCTCCATCTTGTGCAAAAGATCCTGCCTACCACAAATTCCAGATGAACTGAACACAAACATCCTCTGTCTGCTCCATTTTCCCACCCTGACAAGGTTCTAGTTACTCCTGGAGGCACCCAGCAGTTTCCAAATGAGCCATGTCCCTGATTCAAGAGCTCTCCATGGCTCCCTCCAACCTTTTCTCAGCCCCTCTACAATGAGCAAAGATCATGGGTTTAAAAACAAATGCACTTGAGTGTTTGTATTTATACTTCTGTTCTGCAGAGAGGGCTTTGAGTACTTCAAGTCCACATTTTGAAAGTTTTTCCCCAACAACTCTAAGCACTAGAAACTTAAAAGCAGAACAAGGTGAGGGACCAAGACCTGCTGCCCTGAGAAAAAGACCAGACACCTGAGAGCTGACAAAACTCATTTAAACATCAACACGATGCTGTTACACTGAATGTATCCAGAAGTGACTGGGGTTTTTTAAGTACTTACACTGTGCTATCACAGGCTTCCAGAAACCTAAAGCACTGGAGATTAGTGCTTTAAACCCTAACCTGACCTAAAGGCAAAGGGCTGGGTGCCAAGGAAGAGCAGCTAATGGTTTGTCAGGGGTCTGGTTTGCCTCACTCCTGCACTGCTCTGGCTCTGCCTGATGGGTGATGCCAGGGTAACTTCCAGGGTGGGTCAGTCAGGCTGCTCTGCATTGGAATTGGCTGCACTCATTTGTAGTGTTTTCCTTCCTCTGTTGCACTGCTTCTTGATTAATTAGTGCCATTAAAGCACCTGCCCTGTGTACACAACAACTAGCCTTGCTTGAACAGTGGGAAGAGAGAGCAAGTCCTTCTGAATTCAGGGAAAAGTCTCTGAAGTGTAAATAGACAAAGATAATCAAATTCAGATGAGATTAAAATTAACAGACTATCAACCAAGTGACACTATTAATAAATGTCCACACCAAGTCGGGACAGAAAGGACTCTGGAAAGACCAAATGTAATTTAATTAAACAAATGAGAACATACAAAAGAAACCATAGCAGATAAGTGCATGGAAAGACAAATAAAGATTTCAGCAATAATTGCTGTTCTATTATTCACTGTATAAAATGAACCATACTGGTGTTCCTCTCTAAAACCTTGGGATTTTACCTGTAACCTTGTGCACTGCAGAAGCTTGTCCTTCACATGAATAAATGAAGTTTTGCTCTCACATTATGAGGCCACGCGAGTGCAGAATATACATATGTACTTACAGCAATCTTGTGATGCAAGGGAATACTATTATTCTGATTTTATGGATAGAGTTTTACAACCTCATTAGTCTTGAGGCAACAAAGCTTTCTTGGTAGGGTTTGCCTTGATATTACAGAGCGTGAAAAATCACATCCCATAATCTACATGACTAAAATAGGCAAAGTTTCTGATGTGAATGCAATAAGGTTGACAAGACCCTGCCCATCAGCTGTGCTTGTTTATGATTTATGAAATCTCTTGTTTCCACATTAACACTCAAAGGAAGAGCACCCTGTTACCCAAAACTCAAGAACCACCCAGCTGCACGTGCTGAACTTCCCCTGAGATTCCTGTCCTGGTTTAGTTCCTGATTAATGGAATGCTCAGAAACCTGCTTTTCTAGCAAGGTATCTCCCCATCTTCAGGCACTACACTTAAAGGACAACACAAACTGCTGCAGAGACAGGAGGCACCACATCAGAATGCCCCAGCTCCTTGAGGAACCCTCCCATGCTGGGACAGCTCTGCCCATGAGGGGGAATCCTTGTTCCCTCAAGGGATAAACGAGGCCAAAAGGAAAAGAAACTGCAATGAACCACAACCTCTTAAAAATCACAGCACTGTCCATCCTGAAGCTTCTCCCAACATAAAAAACTCTGCCTTAAATAAAAGTCACAGCCCAGAACAACAGAATAACCCAGGGGTTATTTTCTCTCTTTGGGTTTGTAAAAATTCTTTTTAAACACAATGCACTGCGTGGTTCAGCCTTAAATTCTACCAGCACAGCACTGCTTAATGTGGCAGTTCCCTAATTGTCACTGTTTCCTATACCACTCCACTAATCAATTCATTGGATTTTGCTGTGTTTCAGTCACTCCACAGAGGAATCACAGAGTGGTGGGTGTATCTAATGAGATCCTGCAAGGACCCCAAGTAATTGACCCTCAGCTATACAACATTTTTATCAACAAGCTGGAAGAAAATACGAAAACATTATTTGATAAAAATGTCAAATGACTGACAAAGATTAGGAGAATGGTAAATAATGAAGTGGAGAAGGTATTGATTCAAAGCAACCTGATAAGATCAACACAAGCAAGCATTATGTGCTCCACAGTACTGCTACTGAATGAGTCCTAAACCCTAATTAGGAAATAGGATAAACTGAATCCTAGGAACAAAGCAAGTGCAGCACTTCTACAGGTTGGAAGGGTCTATTTGGGGAAGAAAGGGGAAAAAATACAGAAAAAACTTGGATATCAAGACCAGGCATTGCCATGGTAGTGAAGGGTCTAATGCACTCCCTGACAGTGTCAGCAGAATAAAGGCACATGGGAATAGAAAGATTGTATCACTCTGTTAATGTGAGATGGTACAACCACAACAGCAACCAGCAGTGCTGTACCCACATTTGCTTTTGCACCAAACAGCCACAAGAAGGATTAAAGCAACAGTAAATACATGGTCAGTGCAGAAATTAAGGAACTGAAACTGTTCTGGTTATCAGAAGAAAGGAGAAGGCACAAGCTGATGACAGCTGATTAATACCTACACAGGACACTGAAGTTCCATAATTGCAGCCTCTTTATGAAATAAACAGAGCTGCGATACGATCCAGGAGCTGGGAATTGAGCTAGGCAAGCTTTGACTTGAAATGAGAAGCTGCATTTTAATAGCCAGAGTAAATAACAGCTGGAGATGATTTATTGGGAGTTGAAGTGCGCTGCTCAACGTTTCAAACCTGAGTTTCACAAGTGGATGTTTCCTGGGCTGTGGCCAGCCCAGCTGGATTAATTCAGGGTGGCCTTCAGGAGGTCAGGGGAGGTGACTGCACTGGTCCCTTCTGGCTCCACAAACCACAGGCCTCCAGATCAACCCCCACGCTCCTGCACCTTCAGTGCTTCCTTCAGGTCATTAAGTTTAACATCCAACCCTCCCTTCATTTGGAATGTGCAATTTAAAGCTGTAACTGCTGCCTTAATTTAATGGTAATTAAACCTGAGGCGGCCCCGGTGTTTTCTGTAACCAACTCACTGCTGTGAAGGGAGAGTTGGGCAGAACCTTCTGGAGCCACCATGGGCCCAGGCTGCCAGGAGGGGACAGGGACAAGAGCACAACTCTGCCCCACAGCTCAGCCACAGCCTGGAATTTAATTAATTGTGTCATTAGAAAGCCTTTTTGGCATGCAGGACCACAGGAACAGGGTGTCAGCTAAGGAGCAAAGGTACAGTCAGTAAGCACAGAGTCCTGACAGAGGACAAAGACAATTCTGACCCTGAGATAAGCTTCCCTCAGTCTGAGTCCTGTGGTAATGCAGGAATTGCCCTTCTCTCCATCCATTTTCCCATCAGTGACACCATCTGAACAACATTCCTCTTCCTGAAAACCTTTTTCCCAGTGCTTCTCCTCCTGTTCCTCAGCCCAAGTCTCACAGAGGCTCAGTTAAGCACCACACACAAACCAGTCCCAGAATTCAGCCCACACCATGTCTGGAAGCAGCTCTCACTGGCACTCTATGGAAAGAGGCAGGCTCTTATTTAAAGTGGATTTTGAAAGGTTTTCACTGATAGCTCATTCAGTTGGTCAAGAAATGGTGCAATTTTGTGAGTTATTTCCAGCCAGAGTGCAGGACACAACACATCCTGCAGAATAACTCACTCCAAGTGCCCATCAGTGATGGTGATTATGCACCAGAGCACCTCATTAAGCCTCTGACTCTCTGGTATCCATCTAATCAGGACAACTGTGAGCCATTGGCATGTTTGTCAACTATGACACGACTTGCGGGGCTTGAAAAGGGGAAAATTCTGAGGCTGCAAGCAAGCAACACAGAGAGGAATGGGAAAAATGCAGCTTGGAGAGGGAATGTTTAAAAACAGACTCCAATTAGGCCAGTCCTGAAAGGCTGATGCTTCCTCTGAAGGAGCCACACACACAAAACTCCATCAGGAGTGCTAGAACACGAGCAAAGTGTGTTTGCTCCTCTTTGCCTACTCACACACTTCTCACTAGGTATAATGGGAGTTACCAGCTGTGTTCACGTCTTTAGAGAACCTAGGGAAGTGCTTGAAGTCTTAATAAATATATATATGCCTTTCATAAGCTTTACACTGAATTAAAGGGAATAAAACAGTAGTCTTTGACCCAAACCAAAGGAGACATAACTGGAAACCTCAAGCCAAAAAGCAGGCATTTCATACAACACACAGCCTGGCTGTAGACTCCATCCCTCCTGCTGCCTTGCACATGCATTGCAGAATTTGATTTTAAGTATTAATCATGTGGTGATGACCAAGCAGGTATTTTGTGCTTTTTTATTTGCAAAGCACTTTCCCTGCTAAGATATCTAGCAACTACTCAACAAACAACTCCCCCAAAACACAAAGAACAGGAACACAAGAAACAGTGTGCATATGGTGATGGGATACATCAAATCTAACAGGTGTGCTCTAAAATCCCTTCTAGTTAGTGCAGAAGGCAGAAAGGAATGTGCTTATAGTACATTATCATGCACATTGCTAATAAAGATCTTGAGAAATTGTTAGGGGGAATGGGATTTATTTAACTCCACTGTTTAGCAGAGATGACACAATCTATAGTCTCATCACTGAAATAAGGAAGAAAGCCTTAAAGCAATATATGGATTGCTGCCACCACCACCATTTCAGATGATAAAATATATAAGCAAAATTATTTTGATACTCTCAGATGAAAAATATTGCATTGCCATCTTTGAATTTTGGTCTGGTCTTAAAATACAACTCAGTTTTGATATAAATGTAACTGTGCTTAAGAATAAAAACTGATGCTGGTGTACCAATCTATTTGCAGTGCTATGGATCTAAGAACAAGCCCCAAACACACCCTGGGATTTGTTTTCACTCCTGTTATTAGTGGAGGTAATTTATTCCATGTTGTAAACAAATGCAGCTCTTGGAAACCCTTGGAGTGGGGAGGACTTTGGTGAAGGCAGCTTTGCTTTTACTGAACTATCAGCAGGGGAGGTCAGCACTAAAAACGTTAATGTCTTATCTCCAGTGGAACACTTCAAACCTTCTAAAATGAATTCCATTCTCCTGATGCCCACATGGGAATTTACATGGAGATGCAGAACAGAACAGCAGAGATGCTGAACAGGTTTTAGCTGCAGAAGTGAGAACCTCCTCATGGCTTCTCCAGCATCTCTCCTGCTGATCCACAGAAGAGATGCTGGGATCACGTAGGTTTCTCGTTTGAGATGAGGCTGATGGCACAGCAGGACTGTCTCAGAAGTTTCAGCAGCACAATAAAAGTCTCTGTGCTCTGAAATAAAAATTAGGAGACTAATGGGACTCGGGGTTTCTCAACAGACCGGAGCCTTGTTGGTTTATTGCACACAATTTAGTGATAGTCATACCTTTCACAGGGTGCAAAAGTGCCTTTTTTTTTTTAATAACAGCTACAGGAAATCAATAGATTTCATGAGTTCAATTAATCCCTGCAGCTGCTGTGCCAGAGTTGGAAGGAAACAAAGAAATTTTCCATTTCTAAGCTGTTGTCTGTAGAGGAGGATGGTCCTCAATACCTTAAACAGTGGTTCCCATTAAAGCAGATTTTCCTGTAATTTGTGATTTCTTAGGGTAAGCCTTTTTAATTATAAAGGTAAGCCAGTTCTAGACTATGCTCTGAACTAACAGAGTTGTGCAGTTATTTATATTTAAATGTGTTGGACCTCCCTTAGCTACAAAGCCACCAGGATTTAGGTTTGGATAATGGATCAAGGTCCTCAGGCCAGACTGTTCCTGCTGAATTACGAGGAGGTTCTTGCTAGAAGACTCCTTCCCTACTGCTGGTACTGATTCTGAAGTAATTAGAAGAACATTGACTACCTGAAAATCCATTTTTATATCTTTTTCCCTGAGGTGCTGCTGTCTTTTGTGGCAGTGGATACTCAGCAGGGCTTGGAGAACCTTTGCAGGCAACTTTCCCATTGCCCATCGTGTCCTTCTGCAGGGAGAGCTGTGTCTGCTGTGTGATTGCAGATTAACCCCTGTCCCCTGCATCACTGAAACCTGCAAGATACCTCTTGTTTGTGGGCTATTTCCATCTCCAAACTCTGACCCAGCCTGGACAACAAACTGCTTAACAGGGGCTGGGCACCTCTGGCACTGACCTGTGCACACCAGGGCCCTCACTCAAATGTGTGACACTACTCACATCTTCCCCAAGGAAAAGGTGAATGTCCCATTTCCCCCTCCAAACAGCCAGTTTGGGTCCTGCAAAGGGCCCATAAAGCTGAGCTTGGCTAATTACTTTGTGGTAAAAGCACTGACCTCAGGTAGCTCATTGTCCTTTATTGCTGCCAGATTTTATTCCAGGACAATTACCTTGGTGTAAAACACCTTTTCACATCTCAGGCAAAGTAACATCCTCTGCATTTCTGACTCTCATGTGGGACTTTTTTTTTTTTTTTTTTGCCAGTGGCAAATCTGAGCTAAATTTGGAATGTTTATTGAGCGATTCACCTTCTGCACAGCCCAGAGCAGCTGCCTTGTGACAATGTCACTTCCCAAAAAAAAGCAGTTCCTACAAAGGCACAACATGGTGACAAAGTGAGGACAAGGGACACGTCAGGGAGCCAGAGGGACAGTGATGAGCCTCAGTTCAGTGCTGAGGTTCTGAACAGGTGCCTTGGAGCCCTCAAGGCATAGGGAGCATCCTTTTAGCAAACTCAGTTGAGGGATTTTTCAGTAATAGAATCACAGATTGGTTTGAGTTGGAAGGGACCTTAAAGATCATCTTGTTCCACCTCCCCACCCTCCACTGTCCCAGGATGCTCCAAGCCCTCTCTAACCTGGCCTGGGACAGGATGGGGCAGCCACAGCTTCTCTGGGAAACCTGTGCCAGAGCCTCACCACCTCCATTTATCTATTACATATCTTCCATATATTTAACCTGAATTTCCTCTCTTTTAGTTTGCTCCCTTTACTCCTTGTCTTGTCCCTCCAGCTCCTGATGCAAAGTCCCTCTCCAGCTTCCCTGGATCCCCTTCAAATGCTGGAAGGTGCTGTGAGGTCTCCACACAACCTTCTCCTCTCCAGCCTGACCAGCCCCAAAACATTCCCAGCCTGAAGAAAAAAACACTCCACCCTTCTGCAGCCATCAAAACAGGGCAGGAAAGGGCAGCACTGAGATCTGTGACCTCCTGGCATGTGAGCAGCTGGTTCCCTGCCCTGTGTTATCAGTGGGCTCCTGGCACAGCCTCGCAGCCCTGGGAGCTGCTGGTTCCTCCCTGTTGGGAGCGAAGATCAGTTTGTATTTTTCAACATGAGGATTGTGGCTGCCAAACCTGATAATGAAAAATTGAAAGTCAAATAACCCCTATTAGTCTGTCAAAGGTTGATGGAGCTGGTATTCTATTTTCCCATTGTGAACGACTCCCATTGTTAGGAGCTGACAGGCGAATCTCCACAGAAATATGGACTCTTTGTGAGAGCTATTTATAGCAACATATGACAATGCAGGGCTGGAATATGCATGCTGAGGCATTGCCTGGGATGAGCAAGAGCCCCCTGGTACAATTCCTGGGCTGCAAGGAAAAATCCCATTAAGATAAGAACATCTGAGGGACCTAGAGACAGATGAGATATGGAGAAGTGGGGAGGAATGATTTGGGGGTTGTTATGGCACGGCACAAGAGCCTGACTACGTACAACAGCCTTTAAGGGATGAGGAGAGAGCACATTTATCAACAGTACATGAGCAAGAAATGACAAGTTTGTGTTTGTTTTGCTCTGCTTTGCTTTTGTTTTTGCTGGGGTTTTGTTTGTTTGTTCCATTTTGTGTTCAGTTAAAAAGCAAACCAGATCTGTGTGTGGATGCCAGAAGAAGAGGATGATCAATAGGAGCAGCAGCAGGATGGATGGCTGCAGGAGGCAGTCAGAGGCTCCCTGACAAATATTGAATATTGGCTGGGACTGGGTGCCCAGTACACTCCATGCACACAGAGACAGATCCAAGCTTTGCAGCAGAGTCAATAAAGTCAAGACAAAGCCCAGAGATCAGGATCAAAGGAATGATTTCAGCAAGTTCTGGGGGACTGGATGACACATGGGGTAGACACAGTGCAAAGGCAAGATGAGAAAGCCAGCTCAGCTGAGCATGCACTGGTGCAATTAAACCTCATGCAGATGGGGCTTTCCCCTCCTCCTTGGGTGCCAAAATTAATTTGGGAGAGTGGACTCCTCAGTGTCACCAGTCCCTTCCACTGCAAACCCTTCTCTGTGGGCAGCTGGTTCTCTCCAAAACCAAAGATCAGCTCCTGCTGCTTTTACCAGATGTGTTCTGAGGCACATGGCTTTGAAAAGAATGCAAGAGGAAGGGGAGAAGAAGGGAAAGGATAAGAAAAAGCAGTACCAGGATGGAGCTTTTTACAGTAGTGCTTGCTCTGCTTATTTGAAGCTCCTTCAGATTGAAATCCTCTGCTCTGTCCTGTCTGCATCAGCCACAGATAGAGAGGCAAAGCAATCTAGAAATTCTCCTGGCACTTGGGTAACCAGATTTCTGAATTTTCACTCTTACTTCTCATTTTTAACTGTGAGACACTTCAGGAGCTGGTGAACAGCAGCGTTTTCAATTGTTGGCAGGAGGTACAAGCACAACACTTTGCACATTGCCCACTCTGCAGGTTGGGCTCTGGTGGCCCTGGAGGATTCTCACTCCTGCCTGGGGTGCTGCCATAGAGCCCTGATGCTTTTGAACCCTTTGGTGGATCCATTAAAAGAGTAAAAATCAGAGATCACAGGACAAGAACCTTTCAGAAATGACTCAGTACGTGGCAACAGCGTAGGCAGTGGAAATGCACCCAAATTCCTTCTTCCCCCAACCCAGCATCAATTTTACAAAGCTCCTGCAGTTTCCATTCCCTTACCTGATAGAAAACTTCTGAGCATACAGATAACACATTTATAAGCATCAGTTACCTAGCCTACCAGATAGTATTATTTTATACAGATAAGATACAACAGACATCCATGTAAAGGAAAGAGGCTAGGACTGATAAAACTCCAGGAGCACAAAGAGCAGCTTAACACTCACCAACCCCTCAGGCTCTCATTACCAACTCTTTTAACTAAAAAAGATCAGCAAAAATTGAAAGAAATCTTTAAAATCCTTAAACAGTTACAGCAAGGTCACCAAATTCCACCCAAGTCACCAGTGCCTCCCTCACTTCTTGCAGTCAGATGCACAAGTTTGGGTTTCCTCTCATCTCACCACTTTGGTATTTTCTTCCCTTTCTTGCCTAATTTTCCAGTTATCAGAGGAGTAGCGTGCATAGGAGGCAGTCTGTATGTACAACTATTTATATATGATTTAAAATAATTAAAACCTTAAGCAGTGTGATTTCAGGGGCAAAGCTATTCTTAGAGCAAGGATTTCAGTTCTAATCCTGGATGAATAATTAGCTGATTCAGACAAGTATTTATGGGGACAATGGAGTTCCACTGGGCAGAAAGACACTGACATAATGACAAGTGAATTAAATGTGTCCTCCTTGACATCCCAAATGCTGTGGGATGTCCCCCAGCTCTCCACAGGCACAGGAGAGCCCCCCAGACCAGTAACTCCTTTGGGAAGTGCAGCTGCAGTGACTGCTCAGAGAATAAAAAGTCAACATTTGGTTCTAAAACCATTTCTCAAAGGTTCAGGAAACAGAAACACAGTCAAATTCTGGTTGATGCAGGTACAGACCTGCCAAATTTGCAAGCCACAAGGAGGAGAGCACACTCACAAGTCTCTGTGTGGAGTAAAAATTACTGGTTTAGTTCCTTCAGTCCATTAAATAAGAGAGTTTTGACTTGGAATCAATAGGAAAGCTCGGAAAGTTAAATACAGAACACAACAGATTATGCAGAAAATGATCCTTGAGAATTTTTGCACATATGCAATACTGGAAGATTTGATCTTCTCTAGGAGTGGACCTCTTAGCTCATTAAATGTCAATATTTTGGCCTATTACTGCATTTTATACAGCAGTGCTGAGCCCATAAATGTGACAGGGGCTCTCTGAGTAGCACCACTGGGGGGTGGCAATAAAATATACCCAGCAAGGCACTGTGTCTTCAGTAAGGAGCAAAGTTGTTGTTCTTTACACAAATCTCAGGAGATTAAGCAATGGAAAAGTGTGTCAGACAGCAGGATTTCACGGTCCAGAAACTCAAAAATAAGATAAAACTCCAAAATCGAATTACCACTCCTGCCAATAAGCTATTACTGTGCAGTTATTAAATACACACAGACATTCCCATGACCACGTTGCACTGTAAATCACCACAGCAGACAGTTCATTTAATGAACAGTGTTTGAGTAGACAATCTGTTTGGGATTATATTAAATATATAACTCCACTTGCTAACAAATGCATTCATACTTAAACTTTCTTGCAGTCCTCCCTTTAAAAGAGGAGGAGAGAAGAACAAATCATTGCCAAGTGGCAATTTTCAGTTTCAAGAAGCATCAAGTGGGAACCAAAGCTTCATTTGATTTAATAATAATAATAATAATTTACCTTTAAAGAATTTATCCTGTAAAGCTGGATGATAGCCCAGAAGAAAAATGGGTGGAATTTCACCTGAAGTTTTTAGTAATTAAAATATTACACTATTGATTTAATTTACTTGTGTTGCAGGAAATGCTCTTGCCTTGGCATGCACTTTGAGGATGAAAACATGACATGCTGTGTCCTCCTAAGCTGCTCCTGTGTCACAGACATTCCCAGTGCCTGGAGCTGGCACTCAGATGGGTCCTGCCTCATCCCCAAGCATCCTTCTGGATTTTCCCAGGGAGCCAGAACCTTCCTGGGGGTTTTCCCTGCCCTTCTGCAGTTCAAGGCTTTGGGGTTGCATCTCACCAAGTGCCCAGCAAAAACTGGTGATGATGCCTGAGCCAAACAGGCTGCAATCCCAATTCCCTGTTTTATGGGAGAGCTTGGCCACCCTCTCCCAGGGGCACCCTGTTGCTGGATTGGTGCAAAACCAGGAGCAGAAGGTGGGAAAAGTGCTTTCCTCAGGGACTGAGCTGTGCTGGAGGCGGTACCCAATGGAAACAGGGATAACGTGGATCCTGGAGCTGGAATGTGTGTTTTACAAGCAGAGGAGATTTAAAGGCAGTGCACAATCTCACACTGCAGGATTAGCCAGACTCCATCAGGATTTAGGTGCAGGTTCTGCTGGAGAAAAGGACAGTGTCTTATCAGGGGCTTCTTTGCATTCTCCTTGGAAGCACCTGGTGGCCCCCTCAATCTGCAACATCAGTGTTTAAATTCAGTGTGGAATCAGGCAGAGAGCTGTGATGGCACCAGCCCTGCTCCTGCCAGGAATTAAGGTCACCAGCCCTGTCCCTACAGACTGGGGACATGGACAATCCCACACTGGCCAAGAGCTTCAAGGACTCCACTTCTGGGCCAGATAAATCAAGTTAAGGAGCATCTCTGAATGCTCAGCCAGATGGATCACTTGAATGACTAAACACCCTAATACATCTTTTTGAGAAAAGATATTGGCTTGTGCAATGAAACAGATAATTGACTATTCCATGGAAACTGTTAGGGCTTTACCTCTGGGATCAGCAGGAACCCATCTCTCTTGCTGCAGAGGAAAGCCAGCAAGTCTTTGGGGTTGATTTTAATCTCCTTATCTTTTTCCCCCCAGAGGAATATTTGGAACAGAAACCAAGCCCAGGCTGCTCTTCCACATCAATCCTTGCTGATGTACCACAATAATCTGGGACTGAGCACGAGTGCAGCAGCCCCATCAGGCAATGTAAATAATATAAACTTCCAATAAAGACCATGGATAAAGGGTAAGCTGTCCTCCATCCAGGCAGGTCATTTGGAAGGGAGCTCTTCAAAGTCCCCCATCAATCTCAGCAAACCTTCCCTCACCCCATCAACAACTTGATTCCAG
Organism: Aegithalos caudatus; assembly: GCA_013389925.1. Classification (NCBI taxonomy): domain Eukaryota; kingdom Metazoa; phylum Chordata; class Aves; order Passeriformes; family Aegithalidae; genus Aegithalos; species Aegithalos caudatus. The sequence continues at coordinate 1,799,827 of WEIU01007906.1, read as the reverse complement.
TGTTTTCCCTCTGATCAGCTGCTACACTGATGGATATGCAAAATACTTGGTTTTCCCTGGGCTGTGGTAGAAGGAGGTGAGATGAAATCATCCCACCCCCACCCCTTTCTGGCTCTTTCCTTTTCCAGCTACAACCTCAGCCCTACAATGATTAAACTCGTGGCTTTTTTTTTGTTGTTGTTGTTTTTTGTTGGTTTGGTTTTTTGTTTTTTGTTTTTTTTTGCAATAACACAAAAAATGAATGAAATCCAGGTTATGGAGCTGTAATTCCAAGCAGAGCTCCACCAAACCCATGGGCCTCTTAACAGTTTATTCCTGTGGTTTCTCAGGACACGAGCTCCTTGATGGAATTACAGTGCTGTCATTCAAGTTGCTTGTTATTTGTTCTGTATGTAAATAAAGGGAACGCATTTAAAGGGCTGCACTAATGTATTCAAATATTTGTAGATAATCCACTGTAAATCTCCAGACTGGAGGATTTTGCATAAATGCTTGAATCTGTAACAGCTAGGAGGGAATTCCAACTCCCTGATCGAGTAAATTACACAAAAAAATAGCAGGATGATTAGACCAAGCACATTAATATTCGCAGGAAGTTTTGTCTGTCAGCATTCAGGACTGAATTCAAGGGTTGCATCCCTCTCAGTATTTGTGTGGCAGGAGGAGAAGCCAGGCACAATCAGGCTGTAACAATACATATAATTTCTTTGTTACAGAGCACTCCAAAACATGAGGAACTGGGCTGCTTATTGTATTTACAAATATTTTTCATACAAGTTTTAACAGTTGATCAGCTTGAGAATTTTTACTGTCCAAATATCTCTTCACATTTTGGAAAGTTAGAGAGAGGTTCTGACAGCCCTGAGCCACTCAGATCTCCCACAAATTGCTCCTAAATTTATCTACCAGGAAAAGGCCCCTCTCCATCAGTAAAGGTGTTAATAATATATACACGTATTATTAACTGCACTTATTTTCATTTCTTGCCCTGGAGTCATCATTAGCGAAGATTAAACACGCATAAATCAGCCTCTCCTAAATTAGTGAACATCAGCAAATGTCACCTTGTTGAAACGAAAAGTTATTTATTTATTTATTTGGCTCTTTATTTCTTTCTTTTCCCCAAAACTGAATGGTATTGAAAGACATATAATTGTGTCCCACCACTTTTTTCAGCCAGGCCACTGGGCTGCATCCCATTAGTCTCTCATTCTAAAATAGAAGAAATTGGTGCCAGGTCTGGGATTTTTGGTTTATCTTAATTTTCCTAAAAAATCCTGTGTGGTTTGGAAATCTTATGTGGAGAGGACAAAATTATATCTTCAGCTACTTCTAGACTGCACTATGCCACTCACTGGAAGTTGTGCAGGTATAATAGAGAGAAGAGATTAGCTGTCAATATTGCAAATAAAAACTAATTAAGAGCGAATGGCTTAATGATAGAGGCTCATATTTCAACATTGCCAGTTCCTGCTATTTTATCACGAGTCTCTTGGAGTTTATTTGAAAGCCTTTCTCCTGAAATAAGGTGATTACATGAGAATCTCACCATCATTAACCAGGAGTAATTTCCCAGCCTTTCAGTTGCAGAGGAAGATGTGAGTTAAGTACACCTCTAAGGCCCAGAAATTAAAACATTCAACATTTATTAATCTCACTGATTTTTGAGGGCCTGCTCACGTTGTTAAATGTTCAGGGTTGGCTACACTGAGATAACAAAAGTACCAGAGACATCCCAAATACCAGGAGGCTCTTTGTCCTTTCAAGGAGGGAAATGCTGGTGCTGTTTATTCATCACTGCTAAGTTTAGCACAGCTCCAGGCATGAAGTATTAAAAAATGTTCTTGTGTTGATTTGCATTTCTGATAATTATTTCCATGGAACTGTCACCTCCAACACTGCCAGACAGAATTAGCTCCCCCAAAAGGCACTGGACAGGCAGGCATGGAGGGGCTGATCTGACATCAGGCAAACAGAGTGGTTCTAAACACGCTACCTTGGGAAAAAAACATGGGAATTCAACATCATCCCAGGTTATGGCTGCCCAAATGAGTTATCCACATGTTGGGATAACCTAGGGATGGAAGTGACACATCTGTGCCCTCTATTGCATCTGCAGCATCTTGCCTTGTCTTGTCTGCATTTTCTTGCTGACCCAGCTTTATCCTGCACATAGATAATTAATCAGGGTTAGGTTCTGAAACTGTCCGAGCTGGACTCTGGAAAGTCCATTTTTAAGGGAATATTTCTCCACCTACAGCCACCTGAGGACCCTGTAATTCTGACTTTCTCTGCTGAGATCCTTTGGCCATCAACAACACACTTTTCCCTTTAGGGACTTTGGCTGTTTTTTTATGGGAATTGCCTGGACCCACAAAAAACACCAGTGGCACTGACAGAATCCCCCTGTTCCCTTCCAGCAGTGAGAAGGTGGCAGAGCAAGGAAGGTCTGGCCCTGTGTCACCAAGAGCCTGCGCTTGCTGTAACCCCAGCACAATAATTTGGGACTGTCCATGAAATGGAGATGAGCTCTAAAATCTCTGGATCCCCTCCCTTCACACTGATGATGAAATTGAGCACATTCAGTGCTGTGCTGACACGGAGCATTAATCTTGACACCCTCACTGGCTTTGTAGTGTTGATGCAGAACAACAGGAATATTGCAAAATTCACCAACAGCAAAATCAAAACATTTTCTTTTAAACAGTGCATTAAAAGTTAAGTTGAAATATTTCTATCAAGTTTGAGAGAAGCACCTTTGGATACACCACCGAATCACCCCAGAACCAGAGCTAAAAGCAGTTTTCTTTTTGAACTGATCAATCCTCTTTCCCAGTCAGCACTGCCACAAACATTTGCTGTGGACCTAGGAAATACTGTTCCCAGTAACAGCCTGACAGTATCCTGTGAGCCTGAGCACACCAGCAGATTTTTTTGTGTTACTATTACCCTTGAGCATCAGTTGGGAGAACACACCTACATACAGAGGGTAAACAAACATGGGGTGAAATACAGAATATAAATAATGGGAGGAGTTTGGTTGATGTTCCCCCCATTCCATGCTAGGATTTAGGGTTGGGATAAGGCAGTCTGCTCTTAGTGCCATCCACCAGAGCCCTTCTATCCATAGCAATGATTAAAAATTAACTAGGCAAGGAAGACAGATCGACTTTATTGGGTACTGCTGAGATCAGATTAACATTTCACTGACACAGGGGAGTTCAAAGTTCAGGTTCCTGCATCACTGGAAGTTTAATTTTTAATCTTTCTTTAATAGTTAGGGTCTAGAGGAATGCCCTAGATAGGTCCTGCCCTGACATGAAGGAACCTCAGGCCATAAACTTCAAAAACATGGGTGGTGGACATCTAATGTTCCCCAAAAGAAGAGACAGCTCTTGCCTGCTGACCTAGAGGTACTCTTGGAATTAATCATGTCTTCATTGCTCTTATATTGACTGAACACATCACCCTGCTCCAAAGGATAAATGCAAGGGGTGAGAGACAAGGAGAGGCCTCAAGGGACTGCTGGGCTCCTGGGTTCTCTCAAAGCACCTGTACCCTCCCCCAGCTCCATGACCACAGGAGCACATCCCCTATGGAGCCAGGCTGGGAGAGCTGGGGGTGTTCAGCCTGGGAAACAGAGGGTTCTGGAGACACCTTCCAGTGCCCAAAGGGGCTGCAAGGGAGCTGGAGAGGGACTTTGGGCAGGGCATGGAATGACAGGACAAGGGGGAAGGCAAAGTGACACAGGGCAGGGTTAGATGGGATATTGGGAAGAAATTCTTCCCTGTGAGGGTGGGGAGGCCCTGGCACAGGGTGCCCAGAGAAGCTGTGGATGCCCCATCCCTGGAAGTGCCCAAGGCCAGGTTGGACAGAGCTTGGAACAACCTGGGATAGGAGGTAGAAGTGGATGAGCTTTAAAGTTCTTTCCAATCCAAGCCATTCCATGATTCCATGATAAAGCCAGCAAGTATTTGTGACCTACACTCACTTTTACCAACACTGTTGTGTCCAGCCCCTCACTTCACAAAGACAATCCCAACCACCAGAAGAGACACTCTCTTAAAAACTTGGGATGCTCCACACTTCTGCCACTGTTTCATTGTCTGCCTTTACTGTATTTCTAACACTTGCTAAGAATTACTTACCATCAGCAAATACTAAGCAACAAATGTTTTACAGATGACAAATCCTTTGCCTCTGGTGTTTTTAGAAGTTCACATTTTTTCTCATGCAGCAGGGCCCGGGTTGGACTCTCACATCAGCTGCTGCAAAGGTTACAGGAGAAATAAGGGACCCTGTCTCCCACTAAGCCTCACTCTGCTTTCAAAACCAAATTGATTGCTCTTGGATGGGGGGGACATTCTGCGCCTTTCCATATGGAGAGCAGATTCTATGTGTTGAACATGCCTGTGAGGTAATATTTCAGCTGAATCTACTGTCTGTCACATCTGGTATTTTGAATAATCGGTTAAGTGAACCGTAAATTAAATTAAGCCAAGCCAGTGTCATAAACCTAAAGTGCATTTCCAAAGGTTCTCCCATATGAAGGAGGGAGTTGGCTTTAGAAGGCTTTAACATCCTGACTCTGAGAGCCTTAACTGCAAATAAATCAACAGCCTCTGTGCTTGTACCCATGCAACAGCCCCCCAGAGTGGATTAAAATTAAATACTTGTGAGAAAGTGACAACGTGGATGGATTTTCCTTCATAGACACCTGCCACGAATGAAGAGCTTCTGATGGTGACAGAGTAAGAGATTAAACAGGAACTATCAGGGGAGACAGGATCCTCGTGGTGCTTCCCTGGGCCCCCAGGTTGGCTCTGAAGGAGCAGGAGATGCTGGCTACCCTCTCCAGCTCTGCTGGAAAAGGATCTGCAGGAGAGGTGAGGTTGTTTTACCTGCCTGCACTGGGATGAGTGACTGGTGTCCAGAGCAGCTGCTCCCCAAGGGCTTTTGGATGTACCCCAAACTTTCCTCCCACCTCCTGGAGCTGAATTGCTCTATTCCACCAAAAAAAAAAAACCAAAAAAAAAAAACCAACCAAAAACCCCAACCTCAGAGTCAGAGACCAAAAAGCAGCAGCTCATTTGTAAGCTTGTCCTTGGGAATGCTCTCCACAGCCTCATGAATACAAGGATTTCAGCCAAAGGATTGTCTTTCCCTGCACCTCTCACAGCCCTGAGCACCACGTTTCACCAATAAAGGGCTAATGAACCACAACAGTTGTTCATATGTTTTCTTACTCCTTCTCTGAAATGTCACAATAAATCTATATTGCTGGGTAACAGCAAGCAGATGGATACTGTAGCTCGTAATTTGGCATAGGTGTTCTCAATCAAGGCAGAGATTAATTCTCCCCAATGATAACCAGCTCTCTCATTTGTTAGGAGCCCATTATCATTTTCTAAAAGGTTTTTCTTGGGACAAGGGTAAAAACCAGCTCTCTTTGTCCTATTGCTTTATCCATTACCAAGAGAATGAGGGATGGATTTCTGGAGACAAGGTGAGTTAACCGCAGAAAATGACATCGCAAATAAGCATAGAAACAATAGCAAAAAATTCCTAGAAACCCTCTTTGATGGAGTACATGGATTCATGGAATGTATCTCCTGTTGCTTTGTGAGCAGCTCAGGAATACTTTTTGTTAGGATTATTTCCTCAATGAGACTGAAAAATATATTAAAAAAACAGATCAAAACAAATGAAAAAGCTATTTTCTGAGAGACATCTTACAATGGGAAAAGGAATGTGTTCTTCTTTCTAAAAGCTTCAAACTGAGTAACAGAATAGAAAACCAATATGGATTTTACTAGCTGGGAAAAAATAAAATGGGAACACAGTGCCATTTCTCATGACATAGAAAAGAACTGAAATTTGTAAGTGAATGTAAAATCTGACTAATAAAGTGAGCTTCAGTCCTGACTTCCAGACCCTGCCTTGTCCCTGGTCCTGCAGGAGGTATGCAGCATCCCTGAGAATTTACATTTCCCCACTGATCTTCCTCTGATCTCATTATTTCATTAAATACTCCTAAAAACATCCCCTTGAGGTATTTGTTACCCTTGAATTTTGTTTGCTAATGAGCTCCTAATTGTGGCATAGCAAGTTCATCAACTCTTGCACTTCTATAAAACAAAGAGGTACTGCAGCTAATTATTTGTTAAAGTCATTATCAGAGCTCTGCCACTGCAAAATTCTGTAGGTGTTGAGTTTTCCAGCTGACATCCTGCTGCAGGACAGGGGGGTGGGGGCTTGGGCAGAGGTCTTGAAGAGATAAAAGAGCAGTGAGAGAGGTTTTAGAGTTCCTGCTTCTCCTGCATCTCTCACCACCTCCAATGAGGCATTTCAGAGCATCCCCAGACACTCCCTCAAGTCCAGGGAAAGCTCTGCCCTGACCCTGGCGGGCACTGGGTAGGATCAGCACAGGTAATTGATGAGTTTTCACTCCCTGCACAACTACAGAAGAATATATTAGTAGAAAATGATTAGCTTGGTTGGTTATTGATTAACAGAAATGCTACAGTGCTCTTACGATTTCAAATTGCTCCTGATTAATGGAAGAGGGAAGGGAATTTAAAGAGTGGTGTCAGTGAGCTGGGAGCATCACAGAGGAGGGGATTGCAGCATCCTACAGCTTGTCCTGGAAATGGGCATCACCCCAGCCTGGCTCAACAGGGAACTGCAAAATACATTTCTGCATCAGACCTGGGGCTAAGACACTGCGGGGTTCTGCCCAACAGGTAATTGTAATTCTTTAACCTCTTGGGTGAATGTTTCCTTCCATTTCCTGCCTTGCTGTTATTGCAGGAGCCCAGGTGTCTGGTGTGAGCCTCTAACTGGGGAGGATCCATCCCAAAACCATCATTTTATCCACTGTGGTGGGTAAAAGTCACTCCTGCCCATTCCCACCCTTTCTTTCCACTCCCTCTTCCAGTGTATCAAGGTTAAGGAATAATGAATAATCAATAAGGCCACGTCTCCACCAGAGAAAAATGTTTCAGCCAAAAGATGAGAGCTGAAGAAGATTTAAATACAGTTCTGTGCCATCCACTCCAGCTTTGCTAATATGAGCTGTGAGTCAGCATCCTCTTCTAAATCACTGCGATTGCCATGTCCTCCAAAAACAAGCCCTGCAATGCTTCCCACAGCCTCTGGGAACTCAGGCTTCTGGGAAGGGGCAGGAACCAGGATTGAAGGAAAGAAAATAATTACTGACACTGCTCTCAAGCACTCACCCAGCAATGGCACCCCTTAAAATTGTGCAGAGTGAATCAGGAAGTCCCTTCCAAGGAATGCCTGCATGCAGAGAAGCCAAGCAGAGCTTCCAACACTGGCATTAGTGGTATATATGTATATTTATTCTATTTGTAGAGCTGATCAACCACTAGAACTGTGTCTTTGGAAAAAGGGAGAATTAACTCTCCAAAGCTGCACATTATGCTTCAGACTAAAATGTTTTGGAAAGAGGGACCACGTTTCCAGCTCAGCCACTGACCAGCTCTGGAGGTGAACAGGGCTCACTGAGCAACATGGAACAAATCTGGCCTGCAGTGAGGCAGAGAGACTGAAAAAAACTTGTGAATCTCCAAGGTAAAACTACTCTATTACAAAATCACATTGCTATGCAGCACTCATTCCTCTGCCTATTTAAACTGAATGTGAATGCAGGCTGCTATAATCTTGTATTATAAAGAAAACACTATAAAAACCCCAAAAAAGACATACCAACCTCTACTACAGATACAATCAAAACAGGTTTTAATTATTTGCAGGCAGTACTTTGCCATGTACCAGAGTTATTCATTTATACTTAAAAAAAATAATAACCCTACTCTATTTGATAGTTGGTGATACTGAATTAATAATTTGAGCAAGTCAGGAGGAAGTTAATGTAATCTTCAATTTGCTTTACATCTTCAGAGTCACCTAGGGCACTTTACAAGGCAGGTAATATTATCACAGCTGGACACCTTGGTAATCTTCTGAGCTCTTTTTCCTTTTTAAAATAAATGTTACAGATTTACCATGATACTGCTAAAATAGCTGTTAATTTACTTCAGAAGATGAAAGGAAACAGGTGAATTAAGAGAGCTCCATCACACTGAACACAAATTCCAGCAGGGCACAAGGCAAATGAGAGGTCCTATTCATTTATACTTCCAGCCACGAGAATCTCCAGCCACACCTCTGGTTTTAAGGGGAGGTTTGGATCCACCTCCTCCATCCTGGCTTTTTGTTTGCCCTGTGATCCAAAGTTGTGGGATTTGTAGAGGATGGCAGATGCTCCATAAGAGCAGGCTTGCTCTTTGGAAACCTCAGCTTGGCTCTTTGAGGTAACTGAAAAGAGAGGTGACAAGGACCCCAAAATTTAACTATTCCTCTCTTCAGTCTGGTGTCCACACTCTGGAAACCACACTCAGGAAGCTCAATGGATCCAAAATACCAGGACTAGGATGGACAGCAGGAAACCACTGCCAGCTTTCTGTGTCCAAGGAGCTTGATTTAAACCAGTACAAAATATGGTTTGTTCTACAGAGGACAGATAAGGTTTGCTGTCAGCTGGGAGAATTCCTGCAGCCTTGAATCCACTGCACCTGCCCAGCTGGGGCTTCTCATCACCTGCTGCATCTTCAGCCCAGCAGAGCTTTCTGTGGGGCACCAGGTAAAAAAATTCCTAATGCTCCCCACAGAAAATCACTATTGAAATAAATGTCAGGGTATTTGGTGATCCTGTTTATCCACATGTTGCCTCCCAGCATCATCCAGGACATCTCAAAGTCAGTCCCACGTGAACATTTCTCTCAGGCTCACTCTTTAATTTCTATGGGATACTGCTGCCTGCTCTTTAAATAGAACTTTAGAAAAATTTAAATATATATAAAATTCATTTACACACATTTACATATCAGAAAAGACTAATCAAAACCTCCCTGATTTCCATGTCAGCTGTCATAGTTGTTTTAGCAATCAGCAAGCTTATATAAAAAAATAAAACCAAAACATATTTGTCTTCTTACATAAACTGTTATAGCAATATAATGTAAAAAGTCAGATATCAAATGACACTGTAAAAGCTGGAATGATTGATTTCATAATGATTTTCATTTTCAGAAATTATAAATAACCTTTAAGTGTCTCCACTGCTTTGATTTGCATATACAACTGAAAGTTCATTTAGTAGGGATTAAAACAAAGCTGAGGCAGTGCTGGGGCCTTGGTCTGAGCAAGGAGCTGGGTCAGTCAGTGCTGCCCCAACCTCAGCTCTCCCAAAAAGCTGCACATCATGTTGGGTTTGGGTGGTGGGGAGCCAGTGCCAGCCTGGATCAACCCAGCACAGATTCCCCAGGATCAGCTCTGGGGTTACACTGAGCTGTGGAAAAAGCTGTGAAAATTATGTATAAACCTGGGTGTGTCAGCCTGAAACAGTGTGGGAGCTCCATAGGAACTTTACAGGACCTCAAATGGAACTTGGAATCATGGAATATAATCACAGCATCACTAAAGCTGGAAAAAACCTCCAGCACCATTGAGTCTGACCTCCAAAATCATTGAGTCCAACTGCTGAAACATCATAGGACCTTCACAAGAAGCTGACAGGACTTCCACAGACAATTCCCCCAAACCTTCCAAGCATTTTCCACCACTGCCAAGGCTGGAATTTCCCCTCAGTGAGCACCCACAGAACATCACAAACACACACACACAAGAGGTTTTGTGGCCTTTCCTGCCCCTGTAAGAAATGAGAGGCTTTTGCTCCTTTGGCTCTGAGCTGCAGCTCCAGGTAGTGGTTATGGGGCATGAAAAGGGAGGATGGGAGCACAGGGGAAGGAATGAAGACAAGGGAAGATAATTGAAAGTACCAGTGCACTAGTTATGTTGCATATATCTAATGTAATTAGTATTAATAAGCTGTCAGTCAGAAGATGTAGTTGTTAAAAGGCAGTTTCAATGGGGGAAAATGATAATTGAACTCCTCCATGTATTTGTCTGTATTATTTATTCTGTTGTTTCTTCAGTTCACTTCCACAGGTTCGTGTTTAGCAAAAGTGAAATTGAAGAAGTAAATTGAGGGGTTTTTTTGTTTATTAACCAGGAAAAAAAATTAGCCTCTATTGCTCTGAGCAGGGCCAGCCATAGCAGGGAGGCTCAGGGAAGGTCAGTGGGTCAGCTCTGCACCTGGTTCTCACTCAAACCACAATGTTTTCAAGCTACAACTTTGCACTAATTCTGTTTTGATATATACACTTGTTCCTGTGGTACCTGGCATGGTGCTGCTGCTCCTTCAGTCTCCACTAATTCTCTACCCACTCCAGATGCTCTGTCTCATGATTTAACACTGCAGTTCCTAAAGCTGGTCAAACCACGGGCATTGAATAACATAATTTAATAATTCCCTTCCTTTTTTTAAAATGTTTTCAATTGTCTGCAAGCAGTTTACAGCGTTTCCCAAAGCATCTGTAATAAGAAATTAGTCACTAAATATTTTATACAAGTAGTTATTTAGGCTGTATCTTGATCACAAGCACTTTGCTGCGGATTCAGCTGGGACAGAAGGATTTGGACTGGATTTGTATCTCTGACTGTAAATTGGCCACATGGATACAGCTCTCTCTACCTCTGCTTTGCAAAGCAGCCCTCATGACAACATTGGGGTATTCCAGGCCCCAGCATTCCAAGTTAAAGTTACATTAGCCATGATTGCTCTGGAATGTCCCCAGTACACGCACTGGAAATATCCTTAAAGCTCAGAGCGACATTAAAATCATCCCATCCCTATTTTACAGAGTCTGATGTGACTTTGGCTGCACAGAGGAGATCTTGACCCATTGAGAAATCCTGAATTTTATCCCCAATGTCAAGAAGCCTGGACAGAGACCCTCACTCAGGTCAACTTATATAGGAGGAAATTTTGGTGATGCTGGCACAGGTTGCCCAGAGAGGTGGAAACCCCATCCCTAAAAACATTTGTGGTCTGGATGAGGCTCTGAGGGACCTGATCCAGCTGAAGATGTCCCTGCTCATGGCTAGAGGGCCTTTAGATGTTCCTCCCAACCCAATCTGTGATTCCACATGCATGGTTCCTCTCAGGAGCTCGATGCTGCCAGTCCCCTGCCTCCCATCCCTCCTCACATCCCAGTGGAGCACTGGGAGAATGCTAACACCAGGATTTTCTCTTCTGTGTGTTACATAAATAAGAAATGCTGCTTTGTTTTTTTTTTGGTCACCTGCTGAATTGAAGGAATCTGTAAGTCATAAACCCTTGGCAGCTTGGCACAAAGGCTGCTCTGACTACTGCAACCCACTTTCAATTCTGACTTTGTACAATCCCAGAGGAAGAAACTGAAGGCCTCATTGGGCTGGAATAGCTCCCATCAGTTCCTGGTATCAGAAGTGAAACATTTCTGAACTGGTACCATTCCAAACAAGGGACAGGAGACATTTTCTGACTCAGGTTACTAAAGGAACAAACAAATCTTAGAAGACATTAGGATGGAAAACGGGAACAGGGATGCTCCCAGAGCCCTGTTCCTGTGTCCTGCCCAAAAACTCTGGCCTGGGCATATCCCATCTCTGCAGTGGCTTCACGTGACTAATTTGGATTGTTTTGGTTGGGGGTTTGTTTGGAAAATGCAGGCTGTTTTCTAAGTGTAATTTGTGATCATTTGTTGCAGTGGTTGAGGGCGAGGCCCCACATCACACCCAGCACAACGCCAGGATCAGAGCCCCAATCCATCTGCACCCTCTGGAATGTCCCAAACCTCATCAGGCCCAAAGCCACACACTCAAAATGGGCTACTGGAGCTATCTGGGACCTCCCTCTGGTGACTCCTTGCTTTCATCCTCCTCCTGCCAGGTTCCAAGGATAAAATCCACGATTGTGGTGTTTTAAAGGATAGGGAGGATGGAAGAAGAATCATTTTCCTTTCAAGGCTTTTCACCCTTTCAGGATGGAATGTTTGCAAAGAGCTTTGGATAGGGAGAGTTTGTGGTCGTTAAATAGCTTGTCCCAAAATGACAAAAAGAAGGATCCAGCTGAGGCACAACTGGGCTCATTTTCAGGATGCATGGCTGCTCCTCATCCTCCCCATCCCTGGGGGGAACCACTCACCACCCCCTGTCAGAAAAAGAGACTCCCCCAAAACTGCTGGGGCTCCTCTCAAGCCATTGCTGATGCAGGAGCTGACCCCACCCCTGGAGCCACAAATCCAACTCATTTTCCAAGCTCCTTATTTACACAGGGACATAAATGATTTTCTCCCGACCAGGTTTTCTTGTGTCAGTCGTTCAACATGTTCCTGTGGTTTTTTCCCCTCCCTTTCTTATTACCTTTTCTGATAGTAAAGACGTTGCAGATGGGCATCAAACTGTGCAAAATGTAAATTATGATTGGGCAGAGTCAGAACATAAAAAAATAAGTTATTTGGATGCTTTTTTTTTCCTAAGGACTACAGCACATATGGCATGCTAAAAAAATGTCTCGTGTTCATTAAGGCTAAATGAGACAGGTTAGAGAATCATGGGCACCAAATGGAAAACTTGGGGAAAAAAATGCTGGCTGGCAACTCATTCTGCTGATAATATTTTTTGGATGTTTCCCTCCTGCCCTCTCTCCCTCATTTTTTTTTAAACTGCAAGGACATTTTTGCAAATATTTCACAAATATCTGATGGCTGTTGCTTAGGAATCTGTCCTCCCCGCTGTGCCTCCCTCATTTGAAGGTCATAATCTTCAGTTTGTGAAATCATAATTATCTGGCTAGCCAGTAACTCTGATGTCACAAATGGAGGATTATGATGACTTCAATGAAAAAAGCAGCAGCAGGAGAAAATGAACTCAGCCACCTAGAGCTTGTTTGCCTCCCCACCCCTCCAAAACAAAAAAGAAAAAAAATTATATAGCTGAGAAAAATATCAGCAGAATGATCTCCAAACAGACTATTTTCTGTGTGGCATCAGTGCCTCTTTCAGAATATGAGGTTAATTTCTGCCTTGTGCCAGTTTAATGCAGACTTCCATTTTATTTTAACGCAGAGCAGGTCTTATATTTACTGTAATAGCAGAATCTTGCTACTTCTTGTGGAGCTCATACACAGACCTCAGAGTTCTTCCATAAAAATGAAACGAGCCTCCCTGTAGCACTCAGGAAAATAAAATGGCCAAGATTCACCACAAGGTCACCTAAACCCAGGGCTTTACTACTGCCAGATAATTTGCCACTGTATCAAAAAATATGACAAATAAACACTATATGTCAGATTAATAAAGGCTTTAATGGCCAATTCTCCTTATTGCTTTTTATTAGGCATCCCTGCCAACCTAAAGCTAAAAGTTCACTGTGACAACTCCTATCCCCAAAAATCACAGAATGCAAAATAGGGTTGGTTGGAGGGGACCTTAAAGACCTTTTAGTCCTGACCCTCTGCCATGTGCAAGGAAATTTCCACCAGAAAGGGAATCTTCCACTAAAAATGGGGGAGAAGAGAGACCACAGCAGAGCTGGGACCATCCTGATGCATTTTCCCAGGCCAGAAGACACATAAACCCCAAGCATTATTTAGTTGTTGGAAACAGGACTGGGATGGCAGCACTGATTTTCCTCCAGGACAGATGCTCTGAGAACATGATTCAGCAATTCTGAGTGTCATTATTTTGAATAAAGCTATCAATGTTTCTCCTGAAGAGTTTGGAATACAAAAAGATTTCTGCTGTCACTATAAATGCTAGTGGCATGTCTCCTGGGCTTCAAATAATGTACATTTCAATGTTCCTGCCTGCTTGAATGAGACATTAAAAGAGCTATACTCTGAATTCCTGATGTTTTATAAAAATATGAACCAATAGTGCAATGACATGATTCTACTGTCTCTTCCCACTGCTGCTCTCCATGTGCAAAAGCAGCAATGTACTGGGACCAACCCCAAATCTGGGAAACACACTGGATTCTGCCACAGGGATGAGAACAGAAGTTCTGAACACTGGATGTTTGGAAGGAAAAAAATGCAATTCCCTGATCATAACCACATTCCCTGGCACTGGGCTGTGTAGCTGGGAGGGGAGTAAGTGGCAGCAATTTCATCCTCACAGAGGAGGTGCCTTCCAAAGGCGTCTCACAGCAACAGCATCCTCAACCTCCTGGCTGTGGAATGTGAAGGGGAGAGGGCTGGGGGAAATAAAAGCACAACAGCTGTAGTGCCACAGGCCCCTGGCCCACGGAATGTGTTAGGAGAGCACTAACACACCCAGCGTTCTCAATCATTAGCAGCAGCATATGGTGGGGTTGGTGCTCGTGCTGCCTTTCTCTGCCTGCCCTGTTTCTGCTCAAGGTGTAAGGAAATCAGGAGAGAGGAATGCTGCACACGTGAGCAGAGAACTGCAGGGGGAACAACCATATGGGGTCAGAAGGATGTGTAAATTCTTTGCTGCCATGTCTTCATCAGTTCTAAAAGCTCCAAAAAAACAAAATTATTCAGCTTTGCATTTGTGTGGTCCAAACCTTCCCGTGCTTTTTTTCTGTTCTCACACAGCTGAGATGCCCCATCACTGCTCACAAACTCCCAAAGCACAGAGCACAAATACCACATTTACAAACGAGGTGACAACAACTGGGATGCCTCATCCGACCCCGAGAGCACCCCACAACCTCTCTTTGATTCACAAGGCAGAAATTTGTGAAATCAGCCAAAACACAAATTGCTGTCTTTGAGACAGCCCAAACAGAGTCAGACAAACCCCCTGGAATGTGCAGGGTGTCCCATAGGTGCCCAGAAGTGGGAGATGGCTCCTGAAAACACCTTCCACATGGGCACCTCGGCAGCAGCCACGGCTGCCACCAAGGATGGCATGCAAGGATCAGTGCTGGAGCAGCAGGAAAAAACACAGGGATGGGATGGGACAGGAGTGCAGACAGAGGCTCACAGCACTGCACAGACACCAGCTGAGGTAGGTGTGCTGCCAGGACCTGGAGGCAGGACCAGGCACTGGCCAGGACCTGGGGAAAAGCAGGACCAGGCACTGGGAACGCTGCGGCTCACGCGAGATCCGCACAGGAGAAAAAGAGCAAAGTCTCCCATTCACCTCTGCCCAAAGCAGGATTGTGAACTTCTCCTGATATTTAGGCTGCTTCTGATGCTGTGAAAGGTGGCACAAGAAATGCCAGTGCTGCCAGAGGAGCTGGGGATGGTGACAGGCACTGCTGCAAGAGCGACTCACCAGGAGAGCAGAAGAGACACAGGAGTCGGTGTCACAAGTGCGGAGTTGACCTTTGTCACCCCCATGCTCAGCCAGCTTCCCCCTTTAATGAAGCAGCTTGATTTATGTAGGAGTCATTTGCCTTTGTAAGAAAATTATTAAATTATCATCTCTTTTTCTCCCCTCCAGATTTGTCACTTGGAACGTGGTAATTGGTGTTTGAACCCGCGGTGGCGTGTCACCGAACGAGTTCAAACAATCCCCACGTGTTCCCTGCTCTCCCAGGACAAGGAAAAAACATGGTGCTGCCTCTGGATGCTGATGGCTGGGAATTGCAGATTATTTTCAGTCCCTGGATGACACAAGGCTTAACAAGAAGAGGGGAGCAGCACAACCTCGGTGACTGAAATGAGATCTGGCTCCAAAGCTCCATCTCGGTTCAGCAAACAAGAAATCCAAGGAATTCAGAGAGGACCAACCCCATGGCTAATGGCAGACCTGTGTCACTACACTGCTGAATCAGATCCTGATCTCCCACTCTCCCTTGGCATCCCAAAACATGAAAACAGTACAACCATGCCAAGAATATGCTGTAAAAAAACCCCCTGCTTTTAGTTTAAAAAACCAAGTTGTAAAACACCCCCAGAGTTGCAATTGGCCTTAATCTCTCTGCAAGTGTCATTTTACATTAGATCCTTGCTTTTCATTCACAATTTGACTCAAGAAAGTCCTTCTGTTTTAATTAGCTCTATAAATTTGCTGAGCTAAATGAATACAGCAGTAAAATCAAAACTGCAGAAAATGTGTGTAATCTCAGCAAACCGCGTTACTTCTGGAACAAATTCTAAACCTAAAAATTAATTAATTAAATTTATTAATTAAAATCATTTGAATTAAATTATTTGATTAAAATTATTTGAATGCCAAGACGTGAAAACAGTGAACTAAGCTGCCACAGAAAAACATACAGCTCATTTTAATAAACTGCAACAGCCCCAGCCCCAAAATTCTCTGCTCCAGAGAAATCAGCTGGTGTGTGGAGACAAGGAGTTCCCACCTGGCCAAAGAGAGTGGAAGAGTTTTAAATTCATTCTGTGATACCAACTGGAGACTTTGGTTCTAGATGATAATCTTAGTTTTCTCAAAACCCATTACAGTCAATGTATGACTCAAACTACACTTTCTTCCTTGTGATGGCTCAGTGTCAAAGCACTGTGAGTGATGGATTAGCAATATTTGATTTCAGCTTCCAGGGCATTAATAATCATGGGAAATAACTCTTGTAAGCAGGGTTGCCTTGCCCACTGGCTGCTCTGCAGATTGCTAGAACAAAACCAACCCATAAATGCAGAAATTTTATTTCAGTACAGCTCTGCCAGCTGGCCACACCATTATGCACATAAATCCTTCTACTTGGGCTTCTCAGTACGAAAAAAAACCACCCTAAATTGAATACATCTTGGGAATATCAATTTAATTAAGAGGATGACAAGAGGAGATAAAGGCAGGAGGGTGTTTATTATCAGAATAAATTTCTGCCTGCACTGCACTGATACACCTGTGCCCATGTATTGGTGTGTTCTAGTGGGAAAAACCTGTGCAATCTGTGCTGTGTCGTGGAGGACATCAGCACCACAGGTACTGAGAAAAAGAGACAAAAACCTCACTCTGAGCTGCAGGAAAGGGAACAGATGGTGCAAACATTCACACACACACACACAAATTCACACTTCTTCACCATGCAAGGTTACTTCTGTGCTTAAGCTTACAAGGGTTATGGCTGGGGTTAGTCCTTCTGGATTCTCCACTAAAACTGCCTGGGAAAGGACTGCAGCAGGTGAGGAGCCGTGGTGGAACAGGGCATGAGCCACACACAAACTCCCTCTCCACAAGCTCAGACACACCAGTGCTGCTCTCCAGTCCACTGAGCAATTCCATGCACATCTCCAGAGCTCCTGCAGACCCCATGGAGCTGCCTGTTGGCACAAGCATGGCCCCACACACACAAACAACATCCCAGCACCCAGAGATGCTTTATTTAAGAACATGTATGCAGACTGTTCTCTAGAAAGCACACTCTATAAATAAAACATGTTTAATAACCCAAGAAAACCAAACAAAATAAATAAACCATGCTACTGACTGGCAACCTCCTCTGCAGAAGAATCTGTAAAACACTTTCCAGGGTTTGCAAAGTGCCTGCCTGCAAAATATTTTGCATGATGCAGTGCTATTCCTTAAACAGCTGTGATGGCCCACATGGTGCAGCAGCTGACAAACTCCCTGCTGGACAGATCCCCTGCTCTCCCACCAAAGCAGCTCCAACACCAGCTGGAGTCAGTGCTCCATTTTATAACTGCAAGGTATGATTGATTAGGTAAAAATAATGATGACTGTGTTTTCCCACTGCTGGGAGTCAGTGTGGTCCTTGTGAGGTCAGGAATGCCAGGCTAACCTGTGCCAGCTCACTGCCTAGCCTGGCAGATTCCCTACAGGCCATTAAGGGAAGCAGGGAAGCCTGAAGAGCCTGAGTGATGTTCTCACAGCTTTGTGTTTCACTTCTGGATGCTCCTCTCAGCTGCAGAATGGAGTGACACGAGTCACACTGAGGTCTGAGCTTACTCTGGGTTTATTTCCAGCTTTGGATGAAGGGCTGAAGCCACCCTAACCTGTGCTGATGCTGGAAGTGATTAGGCAACACTCCTGCTCCTTCCTGCTGTGAGGAAAAGGGTGGGAGGTGGGGGAAGGGGGTAAATGTCTGGTCCCAGGCAGGAGGGAGATGCAGCATGGTGCAGTCTGCTGAAAACCCCTCTGAAACTGCTCTAATAAGGCTCTGCAGCTGCCTCTGGAAAGGGGCTTCTCCACTTCAACTGCTCTGTGTGGCTGGGAGGCTCATTCCTATAGGAAGAGCTGGCAGGATGGAAGCCAAGTTTGTAGGAGGTGATTTCCAGAGTCAATTTGTTCTTCTCTGCCCTTTTTTATTCTCTGTATAAAGCTGAGCACGCAGGAGAAGAACCAAATCCAATTCAGCATCATTGACTTTTTCTCAGGACAGAAGCTCCCTTTCATTTAAAAAAAAAAAAAAAAAAAATTCCCTTGTAATTCCATCCATGCTGCAATTTGGTGAATTACCAGAATAGAATCTGGACAGAAAGCTCCTGCTTTGGAGTGAGCCCTCATTGTTGGCTTCCCTGCTCTGCACTGCACACAGTTTGCCTTGTTTCACAGCCAGAATTGCTGCTGCATCTTTGTGTCCTGCTCTCCCCAGGACTCAGCCGCTCTTCAGCTGGATCTGTAAGTGCCAACAGGTGGGAAAGGGCATGGGGAGGGAGAGGCTGCCAGGGCGCTCCCAAGGACCATCTGTGTGGGCAGGGAATGCACAATCCCAGCCAACCACACTGGAACATCTGTCTGCCTCCAGCTCTTCACCTACTGCAAAGGTTATGCACCATCACCGTGCCAGCTGTGCCAGGAAGGATTTTAACACAAAACACCCCAGAAGCAGCCTGTGGGGACACATTTTTGTTGCCTTTAACCATTTTAAAAACCAGAAAATTCTGCCTGATTGAAAGCTGGAGTGCCCTCCCACTTCTCCTCATAATTATTTAATGAGACTTTTCCTTGTGGGTGCAGGACCCCACTCCACACAGCAGTGGTTCATACTGTTCTGCTCTGCCTGTATAAATCTTGGGATTACAAATTTTGGGATTATACAAGCAGACAGATTTGCCAACAGTAATACTGAAGCAGGCAGCTTAATACTATTAACACACTATCAATCACACACAAATCCACAGGGTAACCCAGAGACAACAATTTCCCCCACGTTCCTCATGGATTTTACTATGAATAAGTAAAAATTTCCCACTCTGCACTTCCCCTTTCCAAGACTGTTTCCAGCTCTGACTTTTTTTATATTCCTCTGAGTAACTAGTGCCAAAATTTATCCTGTTTTTACCAGCAACCAAAGCAGCAGCTATGGAGGACTCCTGCAATCCTCAATGTTGTGAGCACAGCCAGAGGGGTTTCCCAGGTGGCATTCAAGAGGAGAAAGATGGAAAACTGTTCAGCTATCTCTCTAGTCTAACATAATCTGGAAGGTTTGGGTCCTTTTTTGGTCCCATCATGCTCTTTTAAAAGTGTTTTGTTAATACTTCATGGCCTTTTTAGGGACCAATTGGAGGACATACCACTTAAGGATCTTCATCTCACAGTGAGCCTTCAAACATGCCCCCTCTCCACGTAGCTTTGAATTCCCTAAAGCATCACTTACTGCCATTTTTATGAGGATTTTGATGCCTGTTTGTACCTCTCTACCTTTCCAGGTTCCTTCCCTATCCCTCATCTCCAACCAGCTGCTCGCCGAGCGGCACCGCCGCGGTTGGCACGGCCGCACTCGCTCCCCGCCAGGTTCTGCTTTGCAGGGTTTGTTTTTTACACCAGCCACTGGTAAATGAGGCTGGTGTGACAGGCCACTGGCTGGATAATGAGTTCATTCTCCAGACCCACCGAGAGCAAGGTGCTTCCCTGGCCCATCTGTTCTCACGGCACGGCTCCGGGAACGCCGGCTGTAAAGAGCGCGGCGAGCGCCCGGCGGAGCTGCTGATGTGCAAGAGAGCCTGGGCTGATGGCCCCTGCAACACACACTGCACAAAAAATGGGAAGAGACACAGCTCTGGGATTACTTCAGAGCCACTGCTGGAAATGCTTCAACTGAGGAAAAAAAAAGCAGGAGGAAGAAAGCCTCCAGAGGGCCAGAGCAAATCTTGCAGCACGCACATGGCACAGGCACAGTGCTGCCCCTCGGCCTCCTCTGCTTCCTCCAGGTTTTCTAAGAGAAATGAAAGCTCCAGGAAAGCCACAGGTCTGTAAACAGACGTGGTCAAAAGTCAGAGCAAAGATCTAAAGAGACTAGAATAAGAAATGACACTTTAGGAAACCAAGGCAGGAAGTTTATCCAGGCTTGACTGAAACTGGCACACCTGACCTCAAAAAGGAAAAAAAGAATCCCTGCTAAAAAGCCTAGGTATATTCTGCACATATTTTAGAGGCAAGGAAAACTGGTAGCATCTTCAATTTGGAGAAGGGATGAATAAAAGGTGATGGGGCATTGGTCCATTTGAATAATGAGTAATTTAATGAAGATAACATGGGCTCTGTAATGTCCCACCCCCTCAGTACAAAAGTGTGGCAGCAGATGACTAACGACACCATATTTCAAATTGCCTTTAAAAAAAATTCCCTTTGTTTTTAAACACCTTGTCCCACAGAGCTGCTGCTGGTTGACATGGACAAGGGGCAGATGTGAGTGATTCATGAATGCCTTGAGGCTGCTGAAGGTCAGGAGAACATCCTCCCTCACATGCAACAGGACACTGGAACAGTGAACTCTCACTGTTAGGTTGGGATATGAGCCAGCTATTAGCAGGCAGAGCTTGCTCCAGGTAAATCCTTCCACAGCTGCCTATTATCCCCATCACATTATTCCTCCTGACAGAGGCAGCACTGTCCATATAGATCACAGGTGCAATCCAGTATGGAAATCCTATTTGGTTGTGCAATACATTACTGTCTTCTCCCTGGCTGTACTAATGTCTGAATTAAACTGTAATATCTCATGGCTGGAACCTTTCTTTAATTCATACTCAAGACCCCTCACACAATCTATGTGCTGAACAAAGTAGTAAATTCACCTTAACACCTTTATGCTTTCCCATAGTCTTTAAATCATTCATATCCAGACTTTCTGTGTGTTCTGGATGGGGTGGAAATGTTTCTAGCACACGACATTTTTGGGGAATGAGCTCTTTGAAGAGGAAGCTCTGTCCTTTAATCATTGTGAGAAAGAGCAATGCCCACACTCCACTGCTGCAGGGTGAGTCTGGAGAAGCCCCTGGGCTCTGAGCCATCCTGGAGTGAGGTCCCTCTGAAGAGTGGCTGGGATCAGGCCCTGAATCCATCCCTAGGGAACACTGCAGATGGGTGGCTGATGGAGTGGCACCTTCCTCCCTTCACCAGTGTGCTTCCCCTGTATGGGCAAAGAAGACTGGAAAAGTCCCTTTGTTGTCACAAGATGTGACAGAAACCCTCCAGATGGACTTCCCTCTAACACCAAATGCAATTATTCACCAAGACTTGAATAAAACCTTGAAAGCAAGTTCCACAACAGGCTCCACTGCATCATCTGCAGGAGTCAAGGGGGGTGAACAACAGAGCTGCATGTAGGAAACCAAAGACTCGCTGCACTGTACCTAATCTGTGAGATACATTCCAAAATCAGCTTCACTGAGACACGGCACACCCAGGTAAAAACCACCACTGAGAACAGCAAAATGTAATAAAATCAAATTAAGGGGCTTGGCAGGGTTCTCTAAAATTCAAACAAAGACTTTTCTTTGCAAGGACCCTGCACACCAAGACACTGCAGCCTTTGGGGTATTGGTGACACTGACTGTTCTCTTTTGACAACTGCACTTTTCTCCATGAACTCTTTTCCCTCTGTGTTTCTAACCCAGAGCTAGAAGGTCCCATAATCACTGCTACAGAGGCTGGAGGAGAGAGAAGGTTGTTAAACTGTGAAATCCCTCAAGCTGAACTCCATCAATGTGTTTATCCAGGACATAAAGCAAAGCCTTTCTGCTTTTTGGGGGTCTGCATGGGCAGTTCTGGAGCCACCTGCCACCACTGACCATGAATTGCCACACCAAGGGCTGACAAAAACAGGGTCCAGGAGGCAAACTTCTCCTGCAGAGACTTCAGCTCCCTGCATGCCTGGAGAAGGGACTGTACCAGCAGCTGACAGAAAACTTATCCAAAATTCTCATGGTTTTTTTTCACCCAAATATTGTTTCCAGCCTTGTAGGGCTAAGGAACATTTTGTTGAAAGCACAGAAACTTGCTTTTGAAATAGGAGACTATTGCAGGCAAATGTCAGCATGGTGCAACAGCACAGTGCCACTCTGTGTTTCCTTCCTTAGGTACTCCAAATTTCTGGCCTGAGTCCAGCCCCTCAAAGGCCATGGGTTCTCCCCAGTGCCATGTGTTACCACAGGTCTCTCTCTACTTCTGAACCAGCTCTGAGAGGGTTTGTCCTCCTGCAGTGCTCTCCAGCTGCTCCCAGCTTCTGCCTCCAGCCTCTGACCTTTTGAAAGCTACCTGGGAAATCCCACATTTGGTAAGAGACTTTTTAAAGCAAATAGTTTACATATGATTAATTCTTCCTGTAGACCTCAAAAAAACCCTCCTTCCTGATTAGCAAAGGTCACTGAATCTCAAAAGTTAATGGCAGACACTTCAAATATATTACAGCCCTCCTCTAAAAAATGAAGTAGAACAAAACTGGGTTTGCCTGGAGAAAGTAGATGGGGCAGAAGAAAAGGCAAGAAAGCTGGATAGGTACAAACTGGAAAACTGGTAGAGGAGCAGCTGTGGGTGAATCTCAAGAGCTGGAGAGGAATAGGGCAGGACTTCTTGCCAGAACAACCCCAGATACAGAGAAATAAATCTATATCCTAACAGTGAGCTCTGCTGGAGCTCCTGCTGGAGTGGGATAAGTAGTGGGATATTCTCTGAGTGTTTTGAGGGTGCACTTTCCCTATGAAAGACCCTATGAAAATGTGAAGAGGGAATCCTCAGTCATCTTCCTGCACTATCCCATCAAACCATTCTCTATTAGGCAGCCGTGACTTTGTTAACCTGACTGATCCATAATTAATAACTATTATCCATGCTCGATAATTAGTGTTAATATTTGGGCAATTTAGAACTACCAGCAGAGCTTAGCATGTACCACCACATAATGCACAATTTAAGTGTTTATGAACAAAATTGTTCTCTTGCTTTTCCTTACCCATTCATACCTCCAAAATGTTTTCAAAATGTTAGTGGAACGAGGAATTTGAAGAGGGAATTTCATTACTTCAAGGCAGAATTAAAAAATTATGAAATGCATACTGCCCAATTTATCAATCAAAGCAAACTGCAGTACAGTCACACTGAGAGCCCTTCACTCTCTAATCACTAATAGGTAACACTATCAAATTCAGCCCTACACTCTATTAGAATTGCAGTAGAAAAGCACTTAGTGTAATGCCCAAAGACAGCTCACCAAATACTGCTCGCTTGGCTCAAAGACAAGGCTGAAGATGTTAATAATTTGAAAGCTTCCTTAACCAGTGTGCTTTATCAATATACCCAGAAAATGAAATAAAATTCCTATGCACAATTTCCGTAGATTAAAAAATAAATATCTAACTTGTATTCAACCCAAGAACTGTGACTTTTTTTCCCCAGATTTGTGAATTACCCGTGGGTGTCTCGCTGTCCCAGCTGCAGAGCCCATCATGTCCCCGTTGCAAACTGCAGGAATCATTTCCAATCCTTCTTTCTGACCACATTAATTTCAGGCTTGCTTGTAGCAAGATTTTTATTTTTTTTCATGTCCTCATTTCCTAATTCCTCATTTTCCCATCAGTCTCCCAGGCACCACAAATGCACAGTCTTGGCAGGGCAGTGATGAACTTCATCCAATCTTCTCTCTCAGTTGTGCCTTCTTCCCTTGACCTCCTCCAAGGGAAGTACAGGCATAGACACCAAACCTCTGTGACCAGGTCCAGTGCTCATGTCCTCTCTTTTCATGTTATTTTCCACCTCAAACTTCAGATTTCCTCAGGTTTTCTTGCTCTCCAGAGTAAATATCACCAACAGAGCATCTCTGTAAAGCACCCAGAGCCGGAGCAGAACCACCCAGCTGCAGGCAGCAGCGCAGTTGTGATGGGGGGGATGTAGCAAACACCGAGTTTACACACAGACAGAGACACTGTGAGCTGGTGACAAGTAGTACAAAGACTTATTTGATGCAAAGACAGAATGACTGCATTGCTTATGTCAAAAAAAGATCAGTGGAAGCATAACAACAGAGCATTCTGCATGCTACACACACCACATAAAGCACAAAAAACACTCTTTATGTTTCCTGCGCTTTTCTAGCCTGCTTTCTCAGGAAAAAAACAAGAGCTGTGCAATTGTTCTGTCACTCATTGCTTCCCCAAATAACTTTTGAACCTGTTGGGCTGATCTCAGGTTTGACAGATAGGCTGAGGTCTCAAAGGGATAACGTTCCTATCAGAGGCGTGAAAATAACAGAGACTCAACCCGGCGCCTTTGCCGAGCTGCCCCCTGTGCCGTGCCTGCCTCTGCTCTGAACCTCAGGGGTACCAATTAGGCCACGAGCTGGATATCAGCTCTGTGGAGCAGGGAACAGCTCTGTGGAGCAGGGAACAGCTGAGGGAATGCTGGCTTACATCTTCAGACAACGCTCCCAGCAAAAACCTCGCTGTGCACGCTCCGGCCGCAGGATGCGCCCATGGGAGGGCTCAGAGCTCCAGCCACA
The DNA here is from genome assembly GCA_013389925.1 of Aegithalos caudatus. Lineage (NCBI taxonomy): Eukaryota > Metazoa > Chordata > Aves > Passeriformes > Aegithalidae > Aegithalos > Aegithalos caudatus. The sequence continues at coordinate 1,775,245 of WEIU01007906.1, read as the reverse complement.
GCACACAGCCAGGTGGGAGCTCACATCCATCCTTCTTCCAGCACAGGAATGCCCAGCACAATCCCAAAATGCCAGTGCTCCCCAGCCTGAGCTGGCCTTGGTGTGTTTGGGGCTCACTTTGTCCTCAAACCCCAAGTCACTGATGGTGTCCGTGAGCTCCCGTGTGCTGTTGGGGCCAACACCCCCAGGACTGTCCTGTGCTTCCAGGGCTCACCAATAAATGGCATTTCCTCCTTCCCCTCCCCTGCCTGCCCCTCAGAGCTGCAAATTCAACCTCTGAGCTCCTAAAGCACATATGCATTTTCTTGCTGGCATCACCAAAAAAAATAAAAATAAAAAAATAAGAGAAGCGTTGCCTGGCAAAGAGCAAGATTTCTGTTCAGTTTTAAGGGAATGTGTATGACAGGGAAGCTACAGGACTCTCATTCTAATAGCCAATGCTGCTAATTAAAACTGTTTTGGAAGATCTGCAGCCAGCATATAAATCACCCCTCTATATGCTATAAATAAGAGGCAGATACGGAATTGAATAGCTCCCATTTGTCAACGGAATGAAGAGATTTGATTGTGTCTTTTTGAATAATAAATCCAGACATACCTAGCAGGGCACGGAGAGTTGCTCCAAGTGTCTCTTTTATCAAACAACAATGATTATATTATAGGGTTTGCATTATGGACCATCATCCATTTCTCTTGTTTTCTCATTTATCGCTGACATCCTCCCTCCCAGATGAAACATTCTGCTCTGCACAGAATGTGTTCATGCAAAGATCTCAGGAGCCAGGCAGGGGCAAACACTACTGAGTCTCCTGATGCAGTGTGCACCTACCAGCATGTATCACAGAGCAGAAGAGAGTTTTGTAGGGAAACTGAGCTGTGGAAGCCTGAACACACGAGTTTTTCACCCTAAATACACAGGTTTTTCACCCAGTTTTTTTTTTCCCACAGCCCTTCTAAAGGACACTCAAAGTGCACTGGGTATCAGACAGAGGAGAGTCAAATCATTCTTACAGGCAATGCACGTCCAGTTATGCAAAACAATGCAGAAAACCAAAGAAAGTCCTAAAGATCATCTTATAACATCACTGAACAATGGAAACTCCAAAGGCATCCACATACAAGAAGCAGATTCTTAAAAAGAATAATAATAGTAATAATAACAATAATACCTCAGTCCCGTGTGGAAATCTCTTTTTCAACCATGAACACTACATTCCACTCACAGCCACCATGTCTTTCTCACTGGAAAACAAACAAATGGGCACCAATTAGAAAAGGGCATTTATTAATGCTGAGTTCAGAGTAGCTTCAAATTTTGCACATGCACTCATAAAACAGAAGATTTAGGATTCGCTGTCACACGGAAGGCTGCAGAAGGTTAATTGAGTTCACTGTAGAAGTATCATTACCTCTATAACACACCTAAGGAAAAAAGCACAGCAGTCAGGTTATGAAGATAGATTTATTTTAAGCCTTTAAAACTATTCATCAAATTTTTGCCCTCTAACAGGGTGAGGATTCCTCTCGCTTGGTCCCTAAATTCCAGTGCAGCTGAACAGCAACTTCCACAGCATTTCCTGGACTGTGGATTTCACACCTTCCTACAGAGATTCCCTTGTCCCACCCACTGATAAACTGAGACAGAGAAGTCGTGACCTCTGGCATCTATTCCCATTTTCCCAAAGGAAAAGCATTCCCTGGGATGGGCCACAGGATTTCCTCTCCCCTGCTGAAGGAGCTGGCTGGAAGAGAGCAAAACCAGCTCAAGGGGCTGCAGAGAAATTCCTATGGGCTGTGCCTTTATCTTGGCTTCTGCTGGGGAGAAACAAGGGGGAAATCTTCCCACCTGGGATCCCTCATCCCCCCTTCCAAAAAGGGCAGCAGCTGCCCTCAGTATCCCTGGGATAAACAGCATCCTTGTGGCCTGCTCCTCATCTGCTCAGACTGGTACAGCTCTGACCTAGGTGCGCTTATTTTAACTATAAATCGGGATGATTTTATTGTTTCGGGGTTATGTTTGCCAATAAAAAGGAAAAAAAAACAGCGCAGGCTGAAAGAATTTGATGGCTACACAGTTATTCTGAAATCCCAGCCTGCATCCCGAGGTGCTCACCTGGCTGTGTCTGCCCTCCCCTTGCTCCCTGGAGCTCCTGAGCCTAAATTATGTCCTAGGCACCACCAGCCAGGCCATGGCTCCCATGTCACCAGCTCTGCAAAGACTTTGCAGTCACTGTTTAGTGCCTGATGATGACACAAAAGCTACTGCAGAGCAATTCACAACGCAGGCACACACAGAGCACAAAGCAGGCAGATGGGACTCGGGAGCACAAAGAGGATAAAACATCATTTTTTAACAAAATCCATTCGGTTCAAATGACCCGAACTTGAAATTAAGGTGTTAAAATCCAAGACAAAGAAGATTTCTGATTGGCAGCCAGTGATGTCAGCCCTGCGCCAATTATAGAGGGAATTCATGTGGCTGCCTCTAAAAAGAAATAATTCCCTTTCTGATACAGCAGTAAGACATCGTAGACAGCCCATTTGCAGGGGATTACACGGCACTTCTCAGGTAGTTAAAGCCACTGAGCCTTTTGACCTTGTGCCTCCTAACACTACTGGAGGCACAATCACCCAGGGACACGCTGCTTATCATGTGTGTCTTATTGCTTAAACAAAACCCAGCCACCCAGCAACCTGAGCCCGCCACCGCGGGCTCTTTGGGCTATGAATTATTACACCGAAACAACACCAACATAATAAACAGCGCTATTTATTAGCTTATTCTATGATTTCAGACTGAGGAAGCAGAGGAAGGCTGTGCCAGGCTAGAGTGAACGCATTTCTCAGGTCACTGCCTTAAACACTGATATTTCGTGCTACCACGATGCTGTCGCAAAGCGAAGTAAATCTTCGCACGCCGCAATCTTGAAGTGGCTGGAATTAATCGTCCCTCCAGATGGGCTCCGAGCTCACTCCCTGCCACAGCGTTCGGCATGTAATGAACACCAGGCAAGGTGAAAATTGATATCAAGAGCACTTCTAAGAGCTAAAAAGTTAACACCTAAATTGGAAATCAATATATGCTGTAAGTATTGATCAGCAGAACAGAAATCCTCAGGTTTTTTGCCTCTGCTGAGTGGATGCTGTTAGAGGTTGAGCTGAAGTTCCACTGAAACACCCTACTTTAACAGCTATTTTTTTTAAAAAAAAGCACAAAGCAGCCCAACCTTATGCTTTATGGAGTGATTGTCTAACCCTTCCACAAGTGCATCCATGCAGAACAACCAGGAACATGCCAAGCCAGGTGTCAGAAGCGACTTTTTTAGTGTCCCTTAGCTTTTGAAGTCGTGCTTTTGTCCTCAAAGACAAACAGAAGCAGCCAGAGCTGAGGAGCAGCAGCTCTGAGGAGGAGGGATGGTCCTTGGTGCAGGCACATCTGTGCCTGGTGATGGAGCACGGGGCTGGTGCAGGTGATGGTGATGGAGCACAGGGCAGAGATTTTGAGCCCAGGTCTCACCTCTGCAATGCAGCTCCCAGCCTTTCCTACTGTGCTTGCACAAAGGCAGCTCTGCTTGCTTTGGGAAGGGGGAATCCCTGCCCAGTGCCCTGCTCCGGTGGGGACACAGCTCCTTGGGTCAGGAGCAGGTGAGGAGCAGCTGCAGAATGTGTCACCCCGTGCCGTGTATCTGCTCAAAGCAAGCTTTTCCGACACGCTGATGAATGAAAGAGCCGTGAAAAACAAATGTCTCATTGTTTGAGTCCTCCAGCCTGCAAGGAAGCGGGGATTTCTGTGCTCTACATCAAAGAAACACTTGACCCTATGTGATCAATTCCTCCTCCTAATTATTACGAGCTGAAAGACCTGAGCTTCTGCGAGGTCTCCCAGGTGAAAAGGGGCAAGAATATCTCGGGAAGGGTTAGAAAATCTGTACATTTCTATAAATATTTGTTGGTCTGCATTCCTTTAACTTTGCATGATTAAATACAGCCCGCTTCTGTTCTTCCACTTTATCCTCCGGGGAAATTTATCATCAAAATTATTGTACAGCATTCATTACTCTAGCCTCATTTAAAACCTTGCCCTACTTATTATTTAGGCTGAAAAAAAAATGTTGCTTTGTATAGTATTTCCTATAATAGTCTCAATCATTACATTTAAAAGATTGCTGTAAGGCAGCTTAGCTTGCATTAGAGGAAAATAAAGTGGGATGCCATAGTTAAGTGTTACAGTTCTAATTCAGCTTTTGTTTCCCAAATCATAACAATGCAATGTTTCAGTTCCTTAAAAGGCTCTCGCTGCTCATTAGCAGCATCCAGGACTTCAGCCCCTGGATTTCAAAGGGACATCCAGTGGTTCTCCTCCAGCTTTAGTGCTGGGCAAAGGCAGAGGGATGGGAAGGAATGGAAGGGAGGCAGGAGGCTCCATCAATTCAGAGGTGGGGCTGTCTCTTAAATCAGTGGTGCAGGGAACACACTCAGCTGTGACACACCAGCAGGGAATGCAAACAAATTATGTTTGTTTAACCCTTATTCAATATTTCTGTTTAGGACAGAGAGACAGACACGGCTCTTGAAAAGAAGTAAATGCAGCATTTAAATGGAAGGGAAAAAATAACTTAAATCCCAGTAGTGCTACATGAAGCCTCTTAATTTGGGCTCTGATGCTGAGCACCATTGCTGGCCTTTTAGATAACACTGTGTATGTGTTTGTCTCACCCTTCTGTGCTTCTGAGAAAGCACAGCTGGTCCTGCACTGCACACCCTGCTGGGGAGGGATGGGGGGAAAGCATCTCCTCCCCATCAGCAGCCCCACAAGATCTCCTCCTACATGGGCTGCAGAACCAGAGTTTTGCTTCTGGTTTGACCACATCCAACTCAAACTGAAACCACAGGCTGGGCAAAAGCCACTCATTAGCACAGAACATTTTTGGAGGCTATGTCATGTATTTACTGTTTAGGTTGTTCTGTCCTCCCATACTGCCTTCCCTGGACCTGACTGACCTCAGTGGCCTTTCGCTACCTCAGACCTGGCTATGCTTCCCTCTGTTCTCCATCCCAAATCAAAGTCCCAAGGAACACACAGGGAACCCCTGGTTTAACCCCCTGCAATGGTGGAAATTCCCCAGTAATTCCTAATCTTTGCTTCAGGTTTTGATTCCTGATTCTACTTTTCCCTTTCACCCACCCACCTTGTCTGACTGTTTTCTGCAAGGAGCCTTGCAAAGACCTTTCAGCATCGTAAATAAATGAGATAAGCCAGTTCCTCTCTCTTCCTTATGTATTGACAAGTTCAAAGACTTCTCAGAGATTAAGAGAGAAAGGCTGTAAGTGACCTGCTGGGTCATCAAGCCTGGGCTTTCCCTATCACTTCCAGCCATATCCTACACTACCTTTCTACTGGATAAGCCTGATCTTATCAGCATCTCCCAAATGTTTTCTTT
>WEIU01007906.1:1746668-1769798 GCA_013389925.1 Aegithalos caudatus | reverse complement strand
CCCAAATGTTTTCTTTCTTTTTTTTTTTTTTTTTTTTTTCCTTATCATTTGAACCAGTTTACTAGGTACAAATGAAAGACTCAGTGGTCTGTAACTCCCTGGATCATTTTCTTCCTGGTGTCACCAGAAAGCATCTTGTCCTTTTTCTATCCATGCAGCACACACATTCCTCATCACACATGGAAAGGGGAAAAAGAGGCCAGTTTTGGTGGAAGGAAGGGAGCAGGATGGTGGAGTTAATGTTCATCCAGGAGGTACTGCTAACTCTGGTACATGCAAACTGGGAGAAAAATGAAAATACCTGTTTTGTCATAGAATCACAGAATGGTTTATGTTGGAAGGGACCTCAAAAATCCTTCAGTTCCAACCCCCCCTGCCACGGGCAGGGACACCTTCCACTGGAGAGAGTGGTCAAGGCAGGGATCAATACTTTCCTTGGCTATTATTTTATCATTAGACTTCACAGATAAATAAATATTATTTTCTTTTCTACCACTAATTGTATGGATTCAGAGCTAACAATGAAAAATATGCAACATCCTGCTATTTGTCATGCACCAAACACAGCTTTCCCATAATTCTGGCCAGCAGAGGCTGTTCCTGATCAGTTCTGATGAGCATCCCTGTGCTACCAGGGCTGTGCTGTGCAAATCACCCTTCACCAACCCCACAGTCACCCCAAAACCCAGCTCTGGGTGCCAGCAGCTGCTCAGCACACCCAGATGCACTCTGGCAATCCCACTGGCTTTCAACAAAACCTGTTTGGAAAATCCACAATGCTAAAACACCCCTTAAAAGGGGCTTCTCCCAGGAGGGAAGTATTTTGTGCAGCCTCTCCCCAGTCATTTAGAGGCATAAAAAGCTTTAGGTCTATAGCTGGCTGCAAAGAGCAGCAGAGACCTCAGGCTAAGGGGACAGACACCCTTTGGTTCAGGGCCAGGAGAGGTCAAACCTCACTGCAGTTCCCTGGTCAAGGGTGATTTCCAGGAAAGCCTCAAAGCTCATCTTACACATAGCAAACATTCCAATAGGACACGATTTCACCTCCTGAAGTGCTTTGGTGCAACCAAAACATCTCCCCAAAGCAGGCTCCTGGAGCAACCCCAAGAGCACACAGGGGGGTGCAAGGCTTGAACTGGGGAGCACTAATGCAGCAAAAATGAGCACTGGAGTGAAGCCAAACAGATCCTCAACACTTAGAGAGGAAGGGGAGGAAGAAATTTGGATTTTTTTTTTCTTAGTGATGCATTAATTCCATAACTTGCCATACAACCTTCTTTTCTTCAGAAAGAAAAAAGGGTGCTGTTTGTTTTCTGTAATAAATTGGCACTGTCCTGCCTTTTATGAAACAAATCTATCTGTACTTGGATATTCTGGAAAACAGCAAAACCCTTACATAAGCATTTAGACAAAAAAAAAATTGACCAAAACACGTGAACCTAACATAACTCCCATGGAGAGCCTGTCTGTTATGGGCTGCCCACAGTCCCTCATTCCCAAACATCCTGCATTGCTGGGCAGGGAGGAGGTAGAGAGTTGGGCATGAAAAACTGGACTTGGGACTGAGAAGAAGTGGAAGGAGGTGTATTAGTTTTTGTCTTTGTTTCTCACCATCCTACTCTGTTCTGAAGTAGAAATAAATCAAAATAATTTTCCCAAGTCCAGTCTGATTGTATCCCACCATTTCCATGTGAGAGCCTTAACAAAAACCATCCACTTCCTGACCCCAAATCACTTTTCCATCAGCAAAAAGGAAAGCCACCAGCCCTGGGGGAATGGTTGGGGGATTATCAGCTGGTTGTCAGAAGATGACTCAGAAATCACACACCTCCTTCTCCATCTCAAACCAGAAGAAATGAGCTGTCAGGTTGGCAAGAGACTTTTCTGTCCCAGACCTTTCAAAAGAACTAATTTTAAACATTTTAGGCAGAAAGGTCCAAGTCCCTAACTTGAAGGGATACCTCTTTTCCTGTGGTCCTTTTTGCTGATTTTACAAGAGGTCAACCAGTAAAACAAGGTGGTCAGAGCATCAAATGCTTGCTGTGCTTGAGGTGGCTGATTTTGACTTCAGAGTAGCTGGATCTAATTCTCTGTCAGTTCACTGTCACTTTCCCCTCCCCAGCCCCTGAGTCTCTTATCTGTTAAAAATGAAAGGTTTTGAACAGGAGCGAAGGTCATCTCTGCCTGTGCTTCTGTTCCACAGCCAGTGTTGTAGAACAAATACTGATGAGGATCATGATGATAATGAGGAAAATAATAATGAGCATTGATCTCGATGGAGATGCTCCTCCGTTCTACCCAGGCCACTGAGATGAGACTCAGGAATCCCCAGACATAAAGGATGTGTCACACTAAACTTTAATTAACAGCAAATCACAACCCAAATGACATATTCCCCCCCTCACACTCTCAATTTTCATATCTGACTTCTCACAACGAAACTCCAGGGGACATTTGAAACTGGAGAAGAAAGCAAAAATGCTTCTGTCTCCACGTAGAGCTGGTTACACCAGGGGAGTCAGCCAGCCACGACTCCTCTCTGATTTTGTACAACAATAAACTTCAGCCTGGTCCATGGAGAGACATCAGCAGAGATGAGAGGAGGATTTGGTGCCTGCTGTGCTCCAGGGACAGACTCTTGGCACTGTGGTTGGTATTTCACGGCCTCCCCTGCTAGAGGTGCCCTCGGTGTCACCAAACAGAGCCCAGGCTCCCACAGCCCCACTGAGTGGCACTTCCCACTTCTCCAGCATTTTCCCCACACATACAAATTGAGCTGGGTCATTGCTCAGGAGAGCCCTGTGAGGGACAAGGCCTTGCTGGCCAGGTCCCCTTGTTCTCAGCAAGGAATACTGGGGTCAGTCGTGGCACAAGAAGAATTCCCAAGGTTGCTCCTAACTCCTATCGGGATCGGAAGAAATCAGTGCTCAAGGAAAAGTCATCTAGCTGTAAATAATCAAAAAGTAGTGTTCAGGACTGAAATATTTACTTTTCAGATATGATTTTTGCCGGTGGTGTTTCTGAAATATAAATATTTTAATCCTGCTTTCAAGTGCTAGACTTTTTGGGTTTTTTTCCCAATAAATATGAAATATTTCTTGATTGACACACTCCTCTGTAACTGCTCACACAAGGCACCAGGCAGGCAAACATGGGCTCCCTTTCTGTCAAAGCCTAAGGGAGATCTTGTTTATGAAAAAATGCAACATGTAGAATCCTTTAAAAGACTTTTTTTTTTTAAATAACTACCATGAAGTCGTCGACTCATTTTATGGACTAAGTAGGAGGAAGTGAGGAATATCTCAGGCAATTCCATGCATTTATATCCATTACATATTAACTCATTTCATATTGATCATAGAAAGAATAAATTGTCCAGATTAAATCAATCTCCAGCGGGATAAGGTCACAGACTTATGCTATTAACTGCAATTGGCCACTTAAGGAGGAGATACCAGCAGAATAGTTAAAAAACCCAGGTACATCTTCCAGTGATAACATATCCCATAAATACTCCCCATGGAAAAGTTCACACAAAGCCACAGCAAAATTCAAAGGGAATTCTATATCTATTCAACAAGGAATAGATAACAGGAGTTTCAGAGTTCCGTGCTATTGTTCAGCCATCTCTCCTCTCCCTGCAAGCAGCTTCCACCCAATAAAGAACAGCCCTTCCTGACACGAGGAGATTCAGCTGATGAAGCAAAGACTCAGGACACAAAAAGCTGCACAGCCCCATCCCTCCTACATGGCTCTGCATGGCCACAATCAACTGGGCAGACAAGCAGCAAGGGATTCCTGATCCTACCTTTAGGAGAAATAAATAATCATGCTTAAAAAAAAAAAAAAAGTGAGAAATAAAAGGCCAAGTTTGGATAAAATTCAAGCAAAGCCAGTCTTGCAAATTGTAACTTAGGCAGCTCTGAGTGCTGTAAGACAGGGATCTGTAACCTAATTGAAGTGAATAGCTTGAAGTGCTCTGCTATTAGGGAATCAAAGCTCTGGCATATCTGCTGCAGTGTCTGTGAAACAGCAATAACAGTGTTTGCCCACCTTACAGAGATAATAGAAGTGGTTTACGTTTGTGCAGAAATGTGATCATGTAAAAAGCACTGTGGTATGAAAGTGCTAAATATTATTATTAGGTGTATGTTTTGGTACTCCAAAAAATACAATTTATTCAAGCTCTTCTATGTCTTTGACACTTGTAAAAGGCTTCCAATGTGGCTTAAAACCCCTGCTCAAAAATAAACATCAGAATAATGAGCTTTCCTTATTTAATTCACCAAATAGGCACAATAAGCTCATGTTTAAACAAAAAATGAAAAGGAAACTTGCTGCTGTGCCAGAACAGCAGCACAATCAATTTTAATTAGCATTGCTCATTGTGGGAAATGATAAGGTATCAGTCATAGTAATTGGTGGTGTTGACAATTAGTCAAAGTTATTAACATCTCAAGACCCAGGACAAAAAAAGCTTGCTGAATTTTAAATATCTGGAGAAGGCTTGCCTCGAAATCCTTAATTTTCACACAGTCTGAAAACATTGCCCAGATTTGTTATTTGTTAGCTTCCCATCAGAGCACAAGCACTGGGATAACACCACCAACCCGACATGGCTGGTGTTTCACCAATCCAAGTTTTCCCAGTGCTCATCCCAGACCCTTTTCCAGACTGAATGGATCAGGAAATGCTCCCAAGCAAGGGAAAGGAGCTGGAGCATCTCCAACAAGGTGCCAGGAGCACAAGCCTTTGGGTGCCCAGAGCTAAGGTGGATGCAGCCACAGGAGCAGCACCAACAGCAGCTGGCAGGGGCTGCCTGGAGAACCTCATTTAATGGCCAAGATGGGCAATGCCTCGGGGTTCTGAGCAGCTCAGGTGCAAGGCCAAGGCTATGACAAGACACAATACAGGGCATTTCAGGGGTTTGTGCTGGTCTTCCTTGCCCCTGGGCAGCCCCACAAATGTCCTGCCTGTGTTTGCTCTCAGTGTTCTGCTAAGAGAGAATCTGGCAAAGGAGGTCAGGGATTACATGAACCAGGTGAGCAAACCCACTTGTGTGCTTCCCATCAGAACTGACACAAGGATTTCTGAGCTTTCAGTAACGTTTATAGGTGAATATATCAAGTTATTTTTCTGGCCACCATAAATTCTCCAAGGTCCAGCACTTGGCTACTAGTTATCTTCATGTTTTAGTGGGGAATTCCTGAGACACCCAGTGCTGAGAGCAATGACCCACCTCAATGAGTTGCATAAGGAGCACTTATGGACACAGCTGAGGTACATAAAAAAAGGCAGAAAAACATCATCCAAAAAGCATTTAGTTAATCTGACCTGACCACCTGCCCTAGAAGACAAAGATCATGGAAATATGTTGTCAATTGTTTTCTGCTAGAGTGTCAGTGAAAACTCAATACATTCCACCTCCCACATCCTGCTGTCCCTTGGTTGTAAAAATGAGATGTGTGTAATACTGCAATAGCCATCCTTCTGCTGTAAGTAGGTGTTACAGCTTAAAATAGCAGAGGTGACATGTATTACTCATTTGTCCTTTTGGTAGCTTTAATGAGTTTATTTGTATGGAAATTAAAAGCCAGGTAAAAATACCATCTCTGTCCCTAACATGTGTATCTGTTACACAACCATGGTGATTTTCCTGACCCTTCTCCTACAACCACCACTCCCAAACTGGTGCAGCCTTCCAAGCAACAGAGCAAAAGAGGAGACTGCCACAAAGGAACAAACCCTGCCTGGCAGATGCTGCTGAGCTGCACCACTGGCACAACTGTCAGAAAGCACAATCCTAAAAGAAACTCCCCCAAAACCCAACTGAGATTCAAAGCAAAGAAACTCTGATTTAAATTCCCTCTCAGGCGCCGGCCCGCAGCAGCAGCGGGGCTCTGCCTCTGCGGCCGCCAGATAAACACCATTTTCAAGGTCAATTTCCTATGACCAGTTGCTTCATTTCTCATCGTTTTCTGTCCAACTTCATAGATTACCACTTAAAATTGATTTATTCTTTCCCTTCCCAGCATTACTTTGCACTTCATTTAAAAGGGAGGTGGAGGGGGGGGGGGATTTTTCTCTATGTTGCACACAACGACACCATCATAAGACGATGGGCTCAGCTGGGTTTCAATTGACTGAAACGAGTGCTCAGTAAAGCAGTGCATTGTAAAAGCCAAACCAAACCAAGAGGCACCTTCCAACCATTCCCCCCCCTCCTCTCTTCCCCACTGCTAGGAATATTGTTTTATAGAGACAGTGACTCGGGTTTTTACACATGGAGCTTTGGTGTAAAGCAATGTTTTCGTAGCCCCTAACAGAAAACCAAAGTTGTGTTGAGGTCTGGTTTGAGGTTCCTCCTGCAGGCCGGTAGCAGTGGCACTCGAGATCAGATTAAAGCTGACAGAGATGAAACTGTGCTGGCCCACATCCTTGGGCTTGCTCCAGGGCCTCTCATCTGCATTTCATCGTGATGTGAGCGCATGTTCCCATCATTGGTACACTCATCTGCATCACTCTGAATGTTAATCACAGGCTAACCCAATTTCTTCAGCAAATTTATTACTTACTGTTCATTAAAGTTCATAAAACCTAGTGTGAGGCTGAAAGAAGCAGAACACCCTCACCGAAGATTCCTCAGCAATTTGCAGGTGGCAACGTCAGCCCCAGGAGCTCCTCCTTCCAAGGTGGGTGCCAGAATCTTTCATCCATTCTCCAGGGGATGAGAGGGGAGGGGAAGGAGGCAATGAGGTACAAAAGGGCTGTCCCAGCCCTTCAGAAAGCCCTGGAACTGCCATCCCTGTCGGAACTCCTCAATGAAACAAACCTGGATTTCCTTCTGGAGTCATTAACTTTTTCTTTTTTTTTTCAATGAACAAGAAAAAAGAATCAAGGCTTCCCAGCAACGTGGGGATGCGAGGGGAAGGAAATTGAGCTGAGAGGAGGGGATCACAGCACAGCACTCACGGGGAGGATGCAGCAGCACATGCTGCAAACGTTACAGGTTTTCATGGAATCAGGAATTGTGGGCTGTCCTCATGATACCCCCAGCAGCTGGATCTGACAAGTGTCACTTTACTGCCCTTTGGATTTACTGGTAATGCATGGCAGGAACACGCTTGGATAACACTGACATGCTTAAACTTAAGCATGTGCTTAAATGCTGTACTGACCAGGGCTCAGAGAAGCTGCTTTTGTGGTTTTTTGGATTTACTGTATTCCAGTCAACAGCCAGACATTACCATCTACCTCCCCAATGAACTCTGTGCATCTGAAATTATCTCACTTTCCTCCACCAGTTTCTCAAAACCTCAGGAACACACAGAAATCCAAGCCTCTGACATCCCGAATGGAATCTGCTGAAATTCTCCAAAGGACATTATGATTGAAATATTCAATCAGATGATGCTACCATCAGAATAATGAAGCCTTTGGAGGATTTGCTTCATTGAGTATAAAATAATTCTGAGAGACACTTAAAAGGAAGAAACCATGTCTGTGGGAAGAAACAGGATGGATTTTTTGCCAGAAGGAGGATTATTCCTCAAGCCAGAAAATGACACCTCTTGGTAACCCAACATCAGATCTGCTCCTAGGCTAAATTCAGATGTCACAAAGTATATAATTTTTGCATAGCTGTGTAAATGAAAATACATCTGTCGTGAAGAGAAAAATTACAGATGCTTACTCTCTCCTTTCCCCAAAATTTCCATAACCATAGAATGATCCAGCCTGAAATTAGAAATTTGCTCTCTCCTTTAATTAAATCAATTTGCATTTTTCTTTTCCTCAGCTGATTAAATAACAGAAAAGCACAAAGGTGAAGGTGGGTTTTGTGATTAAAGCACTGGACAAGACCCTGGAGGAGGGAATTCAATTCCTGGTCCTGTCACAGGACTTCCTCTCTGACCTTGTGCTCAACCTCTTTGCACCTCTTTTCCCCACGTGCAAAGATGGATATTATTACACTCTCTCTCAAAGTCTCCATTTTTTCTACTGGATCATGAGCTCTGCAGGGACAGGACTGTCTATTAAAGCTTTTAGGGACCACACCCCTGCAAAAGGGAGGGAATTTCAGAGGAACGTTCTGCTGTCCTGTTCTCCTTTCTCACCACAGTGGCAGTAGCAAGGCTGTGACCTCTCACTGTCATTGCCATGTGGGACAAGCCTGGGTACAAAGAACACAAAAGGGGTTCAAGGCAACTTGCAGGGCTTCTCAGTGACTGTTGTGCCCATTTTTCCAGGAGGTAATTCCAAAGCATGGGTCTGTGAGCTGCACAGAGCAGTGCAGGGTGGAAGAGCAGCTCAGCAGAGCAAGGTTTGCACTGAGGCACAAAGGAAGACAGGGCCAAAAGTTCTATGCTGTTCTGTTTTCTGGGTCCTAATCCCATTTCACAGACATACAGCACTGCATTTTTTGCAAGCAAGGCTGAGGCATCCCCTCAAAAGGGTATAAAACCTGACTTTAATAAGGCCACACCATCCCACAGCTCTCCCATGGGGACAGGGCTCTGGAGGAGCCCTGCAGCTGAGTGATCTCAAGCACTGCCAAGAGAAAACAAGAATTCATCTTGGGAAAGAGACTGGATCCTAACAGAACTATTTTAGAGCACAATAACACACCAAGCTGTCTTCATCAGCTCTATTACTCTTGCCCGGCTTGACTGCGAGCACATTGCATCAAATCCATGGCAGGAAAATTAATATCTTCAAAAGGAAACAGTTCACCACATCACACACAGCCCAGCTCCCATAATGATAACTTCCCTGATAGAGATCATCTTCAAAACCCCAGTGGTTACAAGGGACTCTGTGGAATTCATCATTTTTGATGGTTGGTTTGTTTGGGGGTGTTTTTAATTGAACCAAAACACAGTTTTGAAAGAATATTCCTAGCCATGCTGTTTTAAGGGATTAACAAGCCATTATGTACTAGAGCATACATACATAATGGAATCAGCAAACAGGAATCAGCAAGTAATCTTCTGCCTCCACAAAGACTAATGTGTAATTGCCAGAAGCACCGGGGGATTTTCTGCCTTTTGTTAAAGCTTCAGGAGGTGACCGTGGTCGAATCTGACAGAAATGCAGAAAGCAACAATCTGTTATAGACATGAAAGTTACTGTTTCACACAACAACAAACTTCCATTACAGTTGGGAGCCAGAGCCTGCACACTGATTTGCAGATTTAAGTGCTGTTATTATTTAGTAGATTATGGGAACAGAGCAGTGAGCTTCTGAACACTCTGCACAAAGAGAGGCATGGTATGCAAGATGAATTTTATGAAGCAAATCTTCTTCGTGGAGCCTTTACACTGATGCAGCCTGAGTTTAATTCCATGAACGGGGAGCTGTGATCAGACAGCTGACAGGCACCACATTTCCCTGAGCAATTCCCTTCCCATTAAGAACTTGCATCAAACCAAAACACCATGGGGGAGAGCAGGGCACGAGGAATAAATATCAGAGAAAAACCCAGAGATGTGGCAATGTTACAGAGCTAAAGCAAAGCCTGTGGCTGTACAGAGCAAACACATTCACTGCATGACAGTGAGAGAGCAGCCAAAGTGAGGTGCCACAAGGATCTTTCCTCTGTGACCATCTTCAAGTTCAAGCCATGGGGATCTTGAGAGGTCCTGCCTGGGGTGATGGTTCTGCAGAAATGTTCTCACCCTTAGGAACACAGAAGGCAAACAATGTCTAGTGGGATTCTCACTATAGATTAAGAGATTTCTTTTATATTTCTTTACTAGAAGGGCAGAAATGTCCTAACATGGGAGATGGGAGGCCCCTCTGAGAACACTCCTGGGGAATTGGAAGAGCAACAGTAAAACGTGTCTGCCCAAATCACTGTGACAGAACTTACTCAGATGCATTTCTTGGAAAAAAGCAAATATTCTCTGCTGTTACCCTCTCTGTACTTTTATTCTCTGAAGTTTTTCACTCCAGAGTAGCCACTGGAGTTTTTGGTACTGGTACCAAACCCCACTAAACAGCACAGGTGACAGCAGGCCCTTTCTTGAAAGCTCATGCAAGGGAGGGATGCCAAGAAGACATCACCCAAATAACTCCTAAGACTTCTACAATCCCATTCCATAACACACAATTTCTCCATGCAAATAGTAGTTCCAGGTTCTTATCTGGCATCTGTTTGTCCACAGAAAGATACACAATGAGAAATAAATTGTTAATAACTTAAAAAAGCTGAGATCAGATTGTGTCCAAGGCATCAGAGAAGCCCAAGTACTCATCAACCATCTCAGGTGAGAAGCTGACCCCAGCAGAGAGTTTTGCATGGAGCTGCAGGATTGTGAAGCAGGAAACAAGGTCTCTTAGTCTCTTATTTTTACCCATTGCCTGTATAAGCTGCTGTAATCAATCATAACCTCGCTAGGAACAGCTTCACAGTGCTGGAGGGGGGACAGTCTGTGCAGGGACTGCTTATTCCTTGCTGCTCCAGGTGAAAAGATTCTCCTTGAAAGAGCTGTGGCAGAGTTTCATGTCCAATGTCTGAGCCCCACCAGCCCAATGCCATTGCACCAGGTCCTAACCCTGTTATTCCTTTACATAAATCCCTCACAGGGTAACTGCATAACTTCCCCCTTTATTTTCTGAGCAAATCACACACAAACAGCTGCTGGCCAAGCCAAACTGCATGCAGGTGTTTAAAGGCAACGTTAAAAATAAAAAAAGCAATAAGAGGCTGTTAAAATACACAGAATTCCTTTCACACTTCTATCAGGGCTGAGGAGTCAGGTGCAGGAGAGAAAGCAATGCCATGGATAACATACACACTCCCTCAAAACCTCATTATGCTGTAGGACATCAGTATTCCAGCAACATCTTAGGTGGGAAGTTGTAGCAATATTGATAAATTATATTCTGTCCACATCACTAGGGTGCCAGTAATGTTTCAAAAAGCCTGGAGGATCACTGGGTGACTCTTACAATGTATATATAAAGAGAAATCTTGTTTTGTCTCCCTAGAGACAGTTTCTCTTCTAATGGAGTGTGGTCAGAGGGGTTCTGCTTAATTCATGCGTTTAACTCTGGATCTCCATCACTTCACAGTGGTTTTGTGCTAACTACAATGTATAGAGGCCATTAGGAAGCACGACTAAGATTGACTTTTCTTCCTTCATGGATTATACAGAAGGAATGGGAGCAAGTCAGGCTCATTAGCATACGTTTAAAAGAGTTCACGGGGTTGGCAGTAGCAGAAAGTACCCAGCAACCAGCAGAGACGTTTAATTCTGAACCTTACACATCAACAATAAAAGGAATATCTCTCCTTCTCACTGTTACATCATTAAATGAACCAGAAGGAGCTAAACCAGGACCTCTGGAGGTGCTGACAACAGAGAGTTGTCTGAGCCTGGCGGAGGATAACATGAATTTTAATTATCACAGCAAACTGGTAGAATGCTTATTCCCTTTCAGTGGAAGGAATCAGTGCTGAGATGTGTGCCTGAAGCCCCGTGGTGCAGCCAGGCACTCCAGGAACAGGGCTCTGTGACTCTGGAGCCTGGGGAGCAGCAGTCCAACAGCACCACAGCCTCTGGCCAGACACACCACGGTGATTTGTGGCCACCTAAGCTGGGCTGCTGCCTGCAAACCCCACAGCCCACCTGGAGGGAACCCAACAGGAGGTGCAGCATCCCTCCAGCACCCTCAGCTGCCTCAAACAGAGAAGCCAAGCAGTGCTGCCTTGCACACAAGGTGATTCACTGGATGAATCAAGGCTGTTTTTCCACAGTGGTGCATCCCTGCAGTGAAGTGGCCAAACAGCACATCACCCACTCCCCTCCTCTCTCCAGTTTGCAGCTGGGCTGATGTGAAAACACCACCGTGCTCAGCATCAGCCTCGCAGGTGGTGCTCCAGGGATGCCTCACCTGAGAGCAGACAGGCAGGACAGGACACTCAGGTGAGAGCAGAAGGAGTTTCAGCTATTTGTGCCTGTCCTGCTGGCAGAGCAGTGACCTGAGCCACTGAGTGGCCTTCAGGTGTCACTGTATTGCACTGAGAAGTCTCACTACGAGCTGTAAGGAGCACGTGGAGGTCAGGGAAACGTGGACTTTGGTGTGGAAAGGGGCAGCAAAAGGCTCTCCTGTGGCCTTCCTGCTCCCCAGCCCCTTATCCCAGAGCTGCTGAGGCTGAGAGCAGCATCCAGGCTCTCCCCTCTGGTCACCAGCCCATGGAGAACCCGGCACTGCACAGACAATTTAAAGCACAGAGGTAAGCAATGCAATTTTCACACCAACCTCCTGAATAACAGACTTTGCTGTAACTGAGTTTTTGGGAATAAGGTAGGGCTGTGCTGCTTAACTCACAGACATTCTGCTGCTTGTTCCCCATCCCAAAAGAAACCCTTTCTCCTCAGGGATGTGAAGCTGCTCTCACACAGGACCAGCAGCACAACAGGCCACAGGAGCCCACGCTGCAGACAGCCTCCCTTGCTTAGAATCCTGAAAAATGTCAGATACCAGGGAGCATATGTTCCAAGTGCCCCTGAGCAGTCACAGAACACTACATTTACAAACAGAGAAAAGCAATTTGAATCACTCAGTGCATTTGCATGCAGCGTCTGCAGGATGGTTTAGAATGAAGATTAATGTGCAGATTGGAGCAGGGGGCTGTGCTGACAGGCAGGGCGAGCCAGGGAGAGGTGGCAAAGGATGCTCAGGGATGCAGGAACTCCTCACACAACCTCCCCAGGGACAGGAGCAGCTTTTGGGTGCAAATGCCAATGCAAAGGCTGTTTATTGCTTTTGGAAGTTCCTGCTGCTCATGCTGGGGCTGGTAAAGGCCATCTGAAATTAGATCTTAATCTCATGTCCCAGTGGCTGGCAGAGATCATGCCTGGGCTCAGCAGCTCGCAGGGAAGGGCTGTGCATCCTCTCCAACGCTCCCAAAACCACAGACCCTCACCTTTCAGCTTCTCCATCACCTTCTCTCACAAAGAAATCAAGTTCAAAGGGCAGAACTAGGGAGGCAAAACCCCCCTGCAAACCAAGCAATTCCTGCTTTTAATGAAACTGAGAATTTGCAGGGGTGTTTTGAAGTGCAGATTGCAGCAAAAGGCCTGGGTGAGGTCCTGCTTGCCAGCACCATCAGAGTGGGCTCATCCTCACTAAGAGGTGGCTACCACACTGGGATTGAGTAACTGGGGCTTTTGAAGCACAAGGCTCTGCTTTATCAGGTAAATAAGCTGGGGAGGTGATAAGCCACTCTCTGAAAACCCTTCAATAATCACACTGATATATGCCTTGAACTCACACTGCTTTCAGATTTCCCTGGCTTTTTAATGACAGAAAAGAAGATCTCGGTTTCAGAAATGTTCAGTGTTCTCCATTGTCAGTCTCTAGCTTAAAAAATAATTAAGTTTACTCTCCTGCTAGCCTGTTATCAGGTCAGTGCAAGATGCTAAGAGATCAGTATGCCACGGTAAGAAATATTCCTGTCTATTTAACCCACTAATTCAATCTCAGTAAAGAATGAAACCCATAAAGTATCTATTTATAAAGTAAATACAGCAAGTGGAAATCAAATATTGGTCCTGTTTCAGGCCATTAGCTGAGAGGATGCTGGGAAAGTAATAGCCACAATTTTTATAGTGCTAAAAAGAAGTGGTCTGTTCCAACCAGCCTTTGTTAGGTTTGTTGTTTGTTTTTTTTTTTCATTCCAATAAGTGTCAAGCTGAAATGTTGTGGGCAGAACTGGACAAGAAGCACCTCAGCTGTAATCTGAGAAAACACTCCCAGGAGGTTTTGTCCTCTTTACCACATCTAAAGGTGGATGCACACAGCCTTCAGGAAATTACTGCCCAATCTCAACAGCTCATTTCAACATTTCCTTCAGTAAATGCAACTTTGTGGACTGGCAGCTTCCAGAAAGTTACTGATTCTGCTTGGAATCTTCCAAGAATTTGCAACAAAAGCCAGGGCCTCCAAAAGGGAAGTGTTTCCACTCAGCCACCCTCCCTTAGTGCCTCTGAGGGAGTTAATTGGATTACTTCATGGAGATTATTTTCCAGTACAGTCCAGATGTAAATATATTGGGATGTAGCATCTCTCATCTCTCTGGAGGGGGACTCCAGAGCCCATGGGTGAAGAGTTTTGGCACATGGAATGAAGGTAACATGGAACTCTGTGGTGCTCAAAAAGCACCACCAAGGCACCAACCAAAATCTTCAGGGAGGAGAGTTTTTAAAATGTCCAGCTTTTATCATTCAGCATTTATTTTTTAATTACTATTTCCTGATTTTTTGAGGTAAAGCAGCCCATTATGTGCCTTGTTCATCCCCTAACACATAGTGTTGAGCTGACTTCAGTCTCACCCTTCCATTCTGCAAATCCAGCAGAAACTGTCTATCCTGTATTCTTCACAACCATTCATCACACAAATTAATGCAGAACTTTCAAGTGCCAACCTAATACTACAGTAGAGTGCAATTAAAAATGCATTTAATTCCACTAATATTTCACAAAAAACATTTGCACAAATAGCAACTCCTTTCAAAAGAAAAATAAAATTACACAGTAAACGTCACCAGAGCCTTAAATAAAGGGAATTGCTATTGATCTCTGGGTGTCCTAAATTCAGTAAAATACTGTGGCAAAATTGTGTTTTAATGAAACAATAATTTAAATGTCATTAATTTCATATTTGCCGTTCCCTTTCTACTACACTGATCCCTAAATTAAGGGCATTAACGTCTCCTATGTCATCTAGGAATTTAATGATTTTGATCCAGATTTAAGTGTTTAGAAGTGTTTTGTTTGGAATTTCCTATATATTCTCCTAGGAACCATTCAGCCCCTCCCAGAACCAGGAAAGGAGCTAATGGGAGCTTCTAAATAAATCTATTTTTAAATTTGGGAAGAAACCTCAGAGTTTTCCATTATCAGATCATCCAGCTCCCATTTCTCCCTTTTCATGGCAGAGCTGTGCAAGCTGAGGAAGTTTCTCAGGAGATGATTTCTGACCCCAAACACCTTTTAATATGGGCTTCTTGCTACTTTATAAAACCAGGCATGAAAAACAGAGTATGCTATATGAAAAGTATGCTAAGCATCACAAAATGCTGGATGTGCAATGTGTGTCACAATCAAAAACCTTCTCCCTCCACACCAGCCCCTGACAGGAGCCCAGTGGGGGTTTGTCTCTGCTCCCAGGTAACAAGTGACAGGATGAGAGGAAACAGCCCCAGCTCTCACCAGGGGAGGTTTATATTGGATATCAGGGGGAAATTATTCACTGAAAAGGTGGTCAGGCATTGGAACAGGCAGTCACCATCTCTGGAAGTGTTCAAACATGTGAAAGTGGCATTTGGGGACGTGGTTTAGTGGGGAATGTGACAGTGCTGGGTTATGGTTGGACTTTTCTAAACTAAGTGGTTCTGTGATAACTTCAATGTACTGAAGTTGCTGCTGCTTCCCCACACACCAGGATCTTCCCTTTAACTGTCCACACAGAGAAATTAAATAGTTCAACTTGGAGCAGAATTCTTCATTTAAGTGGTTGGTATCTTTACTCGTACATGTGCTTCATTATATCAATAACAGTAGGAAATTATTGATTTCTCTGAAGCCATTAAGTTCAATTAACTTCTCAATTCAAATGGAAAAATGGTAAATTACCTTCATTTGATGGTAAAAAAAAAAAAGTAAGAGGTGGGGGGGGAAGAAAGGATAATACCCTAATTTGTGAAGTATGTGAGCAAAGTGGTAAAGGTAAAGCAAACAAATGAATATTCGTGTAATAGCTCTAATCAGCACTGCTCAGCATTTAAAACTGGCATCATTATGCTCACTGGACTGTGCAGCTAGAAGTAGTTGTGATGTTGTTTACCCACTTAATCTTGTGAATAAATTATAGCAGAAAAAATAATAAACAATAGGAAAAAGAGTGTAAAATCATATGGAACAAATTAAGCTCCTGCTTATCCTCAGCCTAAAGCACACCCAGCACACCCCAAAAAGTTGTTGAATATTTAAATGTAGAGAAGTTGGAAACAGGGGCCCAAAACTCTCCAAAACTCTTTGTTTGGGAGACAAACCTGGGCAAGCAGGGAGGGAAGACACCTGGATGTGTGAGCCCTGCCTATAAAGCTCAGGGATATGCAGGTACACAAATTATGAACTAAAAACCCGATTTAGAAATCCATTAAATCATATGCTAGTGATCAAGGAATGTATGATAAACCACCTGACTTAGACTGGGTTTTACTCATTAATATTAAATATTATATTTTTGCTGCTGTTCACAAACACCAGATAAAAATCCAAGTAGAGATAAGACAAATGAAATAGTAAAATAAACCCAAGTATGTAGTTACTGAAATAGCCTTTTAAAATATTTAGATCCAAATTTTTATTTTAAAAGTTTACTGGAAAACCACAGCAAAAATTTTATGATTTCATTTCAGCTACTGCTCTGAGAAGACCAGTGTTTTTAGGTGCCTTTTCCCCCAGGAGAAATAATTTCTGGTTCTTTCTCTGTTTACTACAGCACCAGAAGGAACTCTGCAGCAAGCTTTGGGCTGAAGATCCTCCAAGGAGCTTTTCCCTCCTCCCAGCTGGATTTGCACACACTTCAAACCAAGTCCAGGAAGGAATCCCAGTGCTGTGATGAAGCTTTTGGGATTCTGACATGAGAATATACACAGAAATAAATTGCCTGCCCGAGCAGGCAACAACTGAGAGCATCTGTGTTCAGTCCCTGCAGCAGGCAGTGTGCACCTGGGCAGGTTGGGGCTGGGATTTGGGAAGCCTCCAAGAAAGCCCCTGTGCTTCTGCCTCTCTGTTTCAGTGCCCAGCCATGGTCAGGCTATTGATTTCTGCAGTGACTGTCATCAGTCATAACGAGGAAACAAGAAAGAAACCATCCATCCTGACACAAACCCACCAGCAGATATTATCTGGGGCTCGCTGCTGATTTAATTTCTACTGACCCACGTCGTTTGGGTTGGCTGGAGCTCTTGTGCCTGAGTAAGAGTTCACTTTGTGTCCAGCAGTAATCTTTGTGTTATTACTGTGTTCATCATCTTCAAGGCACTATAGAAATAGCAAGGAAACATTTTTTAAAACTTGTTTCTCCTATTTTCACATGTTGAAGTTTGTTCTTTTTGTTTTACCTTTTTGGAGTGATTTTATTAATAAGAGGAAACTGTCTAGTCGTTTCTTGATCAAGTATCATGCTAACTAACTGTGGGTTTTGCTGAATAATTCACATTTAATGTTCCTTTCCCCCATGTGAATTCCTCCTCTCCACTTCATATCCAGCTGCAATGAACTTTACTGCTTAATCCCATAAAACCCAGATACGTTCATTTTTCTGGATGAGCAGTATAAACTTGGAAATTATGAATTCCCAAGGCTTTCCACCACTGGCAGCCTTCTTATGAGCCAAAGAGGATGTGCTTAGATCCTCTTCCACCTTTCCTTTCTCTCTGTCCTCTGCCCTTTCCAATTTTTGTTCCTGGATACTCCTCTAGTTGTTTCCTTTTAGCTTCACAACACCTCAAAGATTTTGTGATGCTGTTTCCTTTGACCATGGATCCACAGAACAGAAGGATCCACACAGTGAGAGATCTATCAACAGCAGTATATATGTATAAAAAAAACAGGTTTTAGATAGATAAACAGAGGTATGGAGAGTGTGCAGCTGGTTGCAGACCAAGCTCTGGAGAATGGACCACCACAGAGAAATAAATCAGCTATTCCCACATCCAGTGGTCAGTGGCTGCTCCTGACACAATGTCAGGAGCTTGCTCTCTTGTGACCATGGGCTCTCACATTTCACTGGGAAAAGCTTCCCTTTAGCTGCTCTTTTAGGACACTAATGTGAGATGATGACCAGACCAAAGATACTAATGGTTTTGTCATCTTTTGACAGCTTTGCCCCTGCCTATCACAGCAGGCCATCAGCTTGGCCCAGGGAGTTTCAAAGACTGCCCTGAAGTCTGGGATGAAGGCAAAATGCTGGGCTGGTGGCTGCCTACCAAAACCCATCTGTGACTCAGTATCTTCCTGGAAAAAGCCTTTCTGTGAGCTGTCCAGGATGACTGTGCAGACTGCATGTGCCACGGGCCATCCCTTGGGAGCTCTCTGCACCACGAGCTAAAGCTCACCCAAGCATAAGGCAGATGTTCTCCAAGGCAAGCATAAGACTGTGGAATCAACTGCAAAGCTTAGGAGAAAATTCACACCCATCCACTCCAGATGCAGCATCCAAGCCTCGATTCTCCCCCCCTTTAACTTCAGGACACAGGAACCGATGCGTTAAAAACCAAAAAGCAACTCGCTCTGCCTCAGAAAATACTTCCACAGTGACAAAACCAACCAAACAAAAAATGCCATTAAAATAAAACAGCCCATTGCTCACACTTCTCTTCCTGGGGAGAGGTGACAGGATAAACCCCACATGATGGATGCCAGTCCTGCTGCTTAATGCTCTCCAGGACGGCGCTCTCACATGAGAGGGATGAAAACAAACTAGGGCAGCAAGCAAGAAGCATCCCAGCCTGAAGTTTTCTGGCCCAGGGCTGCTGCTCATTAAAACTATGCAAAAATTGTCACTTCAACATAAAGCTAACTGCAATTCAGCACTATTGAGTCAATCTGGGAGGTTTTTTTGCTAAGCCTGACACTGGAGGGGAACCTTCAAGTGCTCCTGTGGATAAGCTGAGCCAGGGCTGCAGAAAGCCCCCAGCTGGGGAATTCTGCAGTGTCATCATGCAAACACTTTGTTTGCTCTTTGCTTCTTGTGCAAAGGATCTTTGCAGGCTCTTGTACTGTGAAGTTTTTTGCCAATTCCATCATTTTATTCCACTTGCCCAGTATGGCCAGCAGATTGATTTCTTTCTTTCCTAATGCCATCATTAGTAACAGAAGAATAACAAAGCATCTATCCCAGTCTCAAACCTGCAAACAGATTTGTTCTCTAGGCTTCACCATTGATTTAATTCCTAGTGAACATTTCCAATCTTTACTGATGAAAGTGTGGCTCTCATAGATGTCAGGAAAACATTTTCCATTTAGCATTTGGAAGAGGTCCTGTATTAGAGTTCATTTTCAGGTGTTAAGTTGTAACATTTAAACAAAGTGTTTCTCCCTACCAAGCCCAAAGAGAAATCCTAATATCCAGTGGGAAAAATAGCCCAACACTACAGATACTTGCCTATCACTGCACTTATTTCTCACTTAACTGATATCTGCATTTATGATTAATTCCTGGTTGTGCCCTCTTCATCTTTGACACCTTCAACCACATTTTCAAACATAATCTCTTTTCATAAATAACCAACATTTGTATGAATTTTGTTATTTGCCATACAATTACTATAGCTCTACCCACACTAGAAATTAAGGGAGAATTATGGTTAAAACCACTGAATCTAGATTTAATGTCTTTGAAGACCTTTTTCTCATACAAAGGACTCATCTTCTTCGAGCATCACCTGCAACTGGCATTCTACAGATGCTTTTTCTTTGGAGTTTCTATGATTTTTGACCAGAGAACAAGAAAAACTGAATAACAAAAGAAAGTCACCCTTCTGCTGAAGAGCTGAAATAGCCTAAAGAAGAAATACCTACTCTTTAGCCACTATTAATTAACTACCTAAAACATGGTATAAGTGTTCAACTACTTTGTAAGTATGCACAGGGGGGCTGAACTTTTAAGAACATGGTTCTGTGAAAGCAAAGAGAGATTGGAACAGAAACATCAAGAACAGAGAAGTATCACACAAACAGGAGTTCTCTGCTTAGCAGGTCCAGAGGGAGCCTGGAGAGAAAAAGAATTAACAAGTAGAGGTATCAAAATGTGAGCAGATTCTTAAGCAGCTGTGATGAGATATCCTGTGAAATACCTCAGCATCTAAAAGCAAGTGAGGACTGGTCTCTGTACAGGGACCAAAGTTCACATGCTCTGAATCTCACTGATATGGAGCCCTTTTCGGATCACATTTTCTGATCAGATCATAGAATCACAGAATGGTTTGGATTGGAAGAACCTTGTAGAAATCTAGCTTCAACCCACCTACCATGGGCAAGGACACCCCCCAGTAGATCAGATGTCACAGTAGGTGCTCCCATCTGGGACAAAAAGCAGGTTTTATCCCTGATTTTTATTTTTGATAGGCTGTATCCCCATCATTTCACAGCAGCCTGGTGTGTTTCTGCAAGGAGTGCTCTGGTTCAAGCACAGAGCATGGAGCCTGATGAAAAAGCTGCTGAGTGACATCCTCTGGCCCAGGCTGGGCAGGAGGCAGGACTCAGTGCTGATCATGGCATAACCTCAGCTGGCTTTTACCATCTGGGGAGCTCTGAAGCAGAACCTGAAAGAACCAGAGGTCCTGAACATTCCTAAGGTGTAATTGGATCTGTATCCAACCCCACCTGGCAGCTGCATGTTCTGGAAAGGAATAGGCAGATCTAAAATAAAATGTGTTTCTCATGGCACTCTCCCAAAGGCCATTATTTAAAGGGCAGTGCCTCTGTAAATACACACGAGCTCATGGCTTGGTTTCAGCCTCAGCCTACACCAGCCTGTTTTATGTGAACAGAGAGGGTCCACAGGATCCTAAAGTGGCACTTCCATCGAATCCACCACAATCCCAGCCAGCCAGCCAAATGCCATTTAACATCACAGATGATGCAATTCCACTGGGATACACTTAAAACGAGTCCCAACTCACTTTCCCTAGAGGAATGCAATTTATCTGGGCTTACAGCTGTTGCATTCACAGGATAAGATTATGAAATAATCCTTTCAGGAGCATTAGGAGATATGGGTGGCCAGGCAATAGAGCTGTGCCGATGTCCCAGGAAACGCTCCGCCTGCGAACGGGATTTGGGAAAATGAGCACATCCTGCAGGACCTCTGTGGATTTCAACGTGCCTGCTTGAAAGGCTTGGCTTCTCCAAAAGCTGGGAATTGGGAAGGGAGCCCACTGCATGACCAAGCATTTCACGGGAATCAACAGGAGAATAAGCAGAGGAGGAATTTAACGGGATCGCAACACGCGCTCAGTAGGGCGGAATTAGATCCCCGCGATGCTCCTCTGTAAGTACAACAGTTCCACAGAGTTGGTGCAGACCCTTACACCTATACAGCCCATGAGCACACTGAGGATTCCCAGCAGGTATGGAATTACTGCCTATTATTCATTCCTCCTTAGTAATAATATCAATTTAGCTGTTAGTTTTTGTTTTGACTCAGTGCTTAGGAATCAGCGGGGCGATAAAGCTATTTAAATGGAAATACTATTCAAATACACAATCACCTGATTGGAACACGAACAGCTCCTGCTCCTGAACATTTCTCATATAATAGCTGCTTTTTCCCTCATTAAATGCAGAAATCTGATTAACATTTAGATCACACGTGCTTTACTTACAGCAATTAGGACCAGATACCAGAGTTTTGTTAAACTACGTAGGATTTTTGTGCTTTATCACGAAGGGAAGAACAAAGAAGCTCCACAGAACTACATCTGGTCCTTTCTACCGCTTCTGTTCTACGCACACTCTCAAGGACAAGTGTTAAATTTAAAGAGAAGTCCATAGGGACAAACTTAGTGAGGAAAAAATTGGACACCCTGATGAACTCAGCTTTGTAACATAGTACAGTGATTGGTAACGCTGTAATTCCATGCACTCCGTGGCAACACCCAATTAAACAGTCCGAGGGGTTACAACAGCTAGAGATTAGGAAATAGCTGCTAAAATAACACGTACAAGGCCTGAAAATGAAAACCTTCTCTGCTCTGATCAAAAAATAATAGTAATCTGCAATTCATAAGGTTCAACTCAAGTTAGAAAGGATCAAATCTCCGTTGTTCAAAAAGCTTCAGAAATATAACTGAAGAGGTAATTTAGGATGTCCACCGCATTTTGCTCCAGCTACGTTGTCACATACTTCACAAGCTGTCATGTTGTTCAGCAAATGCAAAATGGGGAGCTCAGCCCTTTCAAGTAAGGAGCACAACCAGAATTAAACAGTAAAACGAAAGAAATGAAACTGACTGAAGAAGCTCCAAGTATATTAACATTGCCTGCAACACTCTGCTCTGACCGGTCCCAGAAGAGACTCAAATAGTTGTAAATGAAGCATTTTCCAAGAATAAACTGGACAGAAATGAATAGGATAGAAGTGTGCTTCCCAAGCAGACAGGCCCAGCCCTGCTGGTTTCCTAGTACAGCCCATGGTTTTGGGACTATTCCCATTTTTTGTTTTTTTTTTAGGTGCTCCACCCTCAACATCATGGCAAACCTGACCTGAAGGTCTGGCCCTTTTGGATCACCAAAAACGCAGTTTGTGTCAAGCTCCTGCACTGCTCAAGTGCTGCACAACCCAAGCTGAGAGTTTCTGTCATCCCACTTCCATTTGCTGCACTGCCCGAGCCCCCCACATCATCAAGAACCACAAAATACCATTTTCCACACATTCCTAAGGGAAGGAGCTGGTATACATGCACAGTGGAAAAAAAAAATCTCCTCTCCACAACACACAAACCCAAGTTTAAAACAATGCAAATCCAGTTTCTCTCTTCACGGGTCACCTTTAATCTTTTATACGAGCGCTAACTCAGGTCAAGGTTGAACCGACTTAAGGAAAGGACTTTGAAAGAGCCTGTGAGTACAATCTTGTGTTTGCATTTAATTAATCAGCTGAAGCTTTCAAATCTGTACTATTATCTCTTTAATAGAGCAACCCCCTGAAGGCTTTAGCAGCCAGCCCACAGCTCCTGGGGCACTCTGATGCAAACCACCGCCAGTCGCAATTCCCGGATTCCGGGCGAAGCACGCGAACAAAAGAGCTCCAAATTTGGGAGACTAAATATTAATTGATGGTAAACAGAGTGAGAGTTAGCAGCAGTGATCAGCTCCCCCAGTTGCTTTCTGGATAATGTTGTTGGTGGTTAATGAACTGTGTCTTTTCCTTTCTCTTTTATATATTTTTTTTTAATCCTGCAGATGTCCGGCGTGCAGGAGTTGTCCCTCAGACGGCTCCCAGATGAACAGCCTGGTGAATGTCTAACTTCCCACGCAGTCTGTATTCCTCAGACACTAATTAGTGATATTTCAGGAGCTGTAAATGATGGAAGAGTCTCCTTTTT
>WEIU01007906.1:1710440-1746642 GCA_013389925.1 Aegithalos caudatus | reverse complement strand
CCCCCCCTTTTTTTTTTTTTGTTCAAGATGTGTTAATAATCTAAACCAGGCTGCTCCTGCCACTGTTTCCCACCCCACTAACCTGATGCCCACCAAAATGCCTCAAGGGTCAGAAGGGCAGACAGGAGGTGCCTCACAGTGGCCTCCTGCCCAGAGGGGGAAGCTGCAGCTTCATTTCTTAAACAAGAAAGTGAGGAAAACCAGGAAACATTTAGGAGCACATCAGAAAGATGCAGCCTTGTTGATCTGTGCTCTCTATCACCCACATCCCAAAGGAAGCAGCAGCTCCTGGCCCTGGTGACAAGTGACAGTGAGTCTCTGTGCTGTCCACTCTTACAGGTTCTGATTTACAAGGGAGCCACAGCATTCCCATCAGCATCTTTTTTTTTGTCATGACCAAGCTGAGACTGCTTAACAAGAGCAGAGATTACAATTTTGGGTTTGTTTTCTTTTTTAATAACTCCACTAACTCCGGGAGAAATTCTGGGTTGGGAAGACAGTAAATATTTCCTCTGCCACACATGAATTGTGTAGGTGACAAAATCTGAACGGGAACACCTCTCCTGATGTGCACCCAGCACAACAAAGGACTTGACAGTAGTCACTGACAGAGAATGCCACCTCCCAAGGTAGGTGGAGGTGCTAATTCCCATTATCATTCCTATTTAAAATGTTCCTAGTTTGCAAGAGGCTTGTGTTTTCTTGAGATCGGTGGCAAGACCAAGGTTCATTTCCCATGGATGAAGTGGATACCATTAGGAACAGGCCAGTCTGACAAGGACAAAGGGCTTCTGCTCCTCCTGCTGTTTCCAGTTCTGACTCCCCATCTGCCCTGCCCACAGACAGTGAGTGTTTCCCACAGCCTAAAGAAGAATTAAATGTCACCAATTTGTAGCAGAGGGGAAGGAGCAAGACAACATTAATTGAGTTAAATTAGTTCACAGGCACTTTCCCAGCAGAGCACGTAGAGCCTTTGGACATCTTCATTTCAGAAAATGCTGCTCATTATTTTGGTGCTGCCCCACAAAGCATCCTCTGGCTTTGGCAGATTATCATCAGCAGTCACTCAGAGCCATTCCTGCATCCAAGGCTTTGGGCAGCCCTGTGGGAGGGTTTTTCCCCCTCAATCTCAAGTCCCTTTTCCCCACTCAACAATTGAGCTACTTAACATAAAGAAAAGGCCAAAGAAGATTCTCTACAGTCTTGTATTCCCCATACTGGAAGGAACCGTATGAATACCTACAAAATATGGTTTTCTGAGCCTGTTTTATTTTACATTGCCCAATAAAGGTCCCAACTTCCCCCTCAAGAACCAAGGAATGACATGATTAGAAAATTGCTAAACACAAGGGAGAAATCTACCCCAAAACAGCCTCTGAGAGCTGATCCCAACTCCTATTTAAGAGCCAAGGTGTCAAAAAGTGTCACAAAGCTGGCTAAATTTGGGATCCAGCTTCCAAAAGCATCACATCTGTGGACTACCATGCACCCTCTGCCAACCCCAGAAGCTGAGGGGAACCAAAGCTCCTCCAGAATAAATCCTTGCATACAACTGTGTGAAGTCAGTATGATTTTGATTAATTTTCTATAACAACAGCACATCACATGATAAACAAATCAGTTCAGAGGAAGAGATGACTTTTTTATTGCTAACATCTAATCTATCATTTAGTCTTTCCACAGAATGGATTAAAAATAAGAACATGTGCATTTCTTTGGAGGTTTCCAAGAGAAACAGCAGCAGTTAAAAGATGGAAGAATTCATGCTGGAGTTTTCTCACCCTGATATTCCCTTCTTCCATTCTGCCTGTCAGGAACCAAATAGTTTGACTATGACTGCCTTATCTCCAGAGAGAAGGAAAAAAAGGCACCTTCCTTGCCTGAAAGAGATCCAGACTTGAGGTCAATTATGAGCAAAGACAAATCCTTCTGTCATTTTCATGAGTTAGAAAAATCAAAGCAACTTTGATACCTGGCTTGTCTCCACAGCCTTCTAACTCCTGGGAATGCTATAATCTAATCTGCCTGTGCTTTGTAGTTTTCCCTTCATTATCACTACAGATTAAGGACACAACCAGAACACCTTCAGGAGAAAAGCCTGAAGCCTTCACCATGTGCCCACCACTGAAAAAAAATGTGGCTTCATTCCCAAGAGGCCTCAAGCCTTCATTCCCTCCATCACAGCAGCTCCTGCATGGCTCCAGCTCTGCTGCCTCTTCCAGCCAGGCTTTGGCAGGGGATAAAAAGTGAAACAGCCTCCAACTTTCAAGGAATAAATGCAAATAAGGAGTCCAGAGTAGGGAGCAGGATGGGACAAGAGAGAACCAACTTCAGGAGGTATTTCTGGATACAACACTCATCTCCACATTTGTAAGGCATCAGTTCTCCCCAAACTAACACCTCAACACCTAATTTTGGGCCCTAAATTCCCATCAGCATCTTAAGAGCAAGCATTGAAGAGCAGTGATTCTTTTTTTTTTTTTTTTTAGCTTTTACTCCACAGGGTATCTTTGTTTGCTCTTTTTCTCCTTTAAAAGCAAAAGCTTTCAGCAAAACACAGCTTCCAGGGCTCACTGCATTACAGAGCAAGGTCAGAGGTCTCCCCTTCAAAGCAAGCCTTTTACATTGGCAACACTGGGAATGTGCTCTGTGCCAGCTAGGAGGGAAAATAAGGTTGGCTGGAGGACCACTCATCCTAGATTTGTTTTCCCCCTACAAAGGCTCCTGCAACGCTGAGGCAATTTACTCCCAGCCCTGTAAATGTCGACACGGATATCTGGGGTCGCTGGACTTGGCTCTTTCACCTGAGGTCAGATCCCTGCTGCTTTGGAATAAAGCAGCCCCTTCAGCCAGCAGCAGGACACAAAGCTGTCTGTGCATCAAACTGTGCTGTCCTCATCACAGCAATCATTCTGTGCTTAGGGAGAGGGAGCAGGAGTGGCCACCACGCAGAACCTGGCAGCACTGGCACGTGCTTGCACTTTTTGGCACAGCTGCCCATGCTGATGAGGGATGACACGTGTGTGTCCTGCCTTAGGGACATACAGACACAGAACCATTATGGGGTGCCCCACTGGAACTGCCCATTTCTGTAGAAAAACTGTATTGCATAGCAGAGAGCCTTGGGCACAAGGGTGACCAGGAAAACACAACATGGACACGCTGCTATTGATCTCCAATGTCCTGGAATTGCATCCCTAAACATGCACGTGTTACTCAGTTCCCTCAAAAGAGATCTATAAAACTTTACTGACGTGCCAAAAATCCACCACCCCCTCTTCCACTGATAACAAACATTGGTGCAGTCACTTGTCAAGAGAGGGGAAAAATAAAATAATATTTTAAAAAACATAGGTAAGTCAACCCCAAAGTAATCCTATCAACACATTAGCCCTGCATTTAACAACAAAAAGGACACTGCTGCACTCTCCTCCAGGTGACAGCAAGCTAAGCAAGCACTGCCAACAGTGAATATATTGTCCAGACATGCAGCCAAGTAGAAGGTGGGAGGAGGCTGGGCTTGCCTTTGGGTGGCAGAGCAGTAACAAAGCCTTGCCAGCAAAGTGCTTTAATGGGAATTTCTGTTTCCCTTGGGAAAGGCCGAATCATTTGATTGCCAAAAAAAATATTTAAGGATTACTACCCAAAATAATTTCTTCTGCTACTGTACCATATGTTTGTGGCTCTAAGCAGACTAAAAAACATAATTACATACTCTTTACTGTAAGTATGGCCAGTTGTAACTGAAATATTAAGCTGTCAGACAATTCCCATTACAGCCAGAGCCTTGCAATCCCCTGTTGGAGATGCTGCATCTCATCACAGCTCGTGCATCATCTGAGGCAGCTCCAGGACCATGTTTTGCCCAGTTAATTATGAAACACATCATACCCAAGTGTCAGGCTCACATTGACACAGGGAATTCGATTCAGGTTTAGGGGTGCATATATTCCTTTTGGTGTATTTCTCCACCTAAACCCAGGAAGGGCTGATTAAATGTGCAGAAAACCTCAAGCTGCCCCTACATAAGAGCCAGTTATTTGGCAGTGAAATTCCCCCTGGTCCTCATGGCAGCTGCTCCTCACCTTCTGGGGCCAGGGGGTGCAAACATGCTCTGCACATCCCAAACCCACTGCCAAAAACACAGGCACCACCAACAGCTGTAGGACTAATTCAATTGCTGTAAGGAAAACAAAACCCCTTCCCACTGCCTTTATTCTGGACTAAAACCCTGCAGTCTCATCATCTGCACCAAAAGGAGAGAACACAATTATTGATATATTTTGTCATCATTTATAATTTTGCTTTTCAAACTTTAGCACTCCTTAAAAACTTAAAACTGCAGGCAATGGCTCCAGCTCTGAGTGGCAGCTGACTTGCAGGATGGCTGAAGAATTCACCCCAACTGGACCTGGGTACCTTGGCTTTTTTCCTCCCCCTCTTGCTTTGTTTTTCATGGACTAATTCAAGAGCAAAAGCTTTATTTTCCTGCCCATTTGTGCCTGCTGCTGCACTAACACCGAACGAAGTCCTTGCTCCTAACACTGCTGTTCAGGAGGGAGAGCAAGTGGAGCAAGATTCCACAGCAGGCAGTAGAACAAAGGAAAACCAACAGTTATTGAGATGTTGTGGGCACAAATGTCCATTTCCAGGAGAGAAATAATAGATCCTTTTGCAGATGCACATGGAAAGGCACAATCCTGAGTAATGTGGCCTTGTGACCCTGCTTGAGCAGGGAGTCAGCCTGGATCACCTCCAGTGCTCCCTTCCAACCTGAACCATTTCTGTGACTGCATGAAGATGACTTCTAGCAAGGTGATGGGATTTTTCCCAAAGATCCCATACATGTTATTTCCAACCACACAGAAAAGTTTGGGCTTTTTGTTGGTTGTTTTATTTTTCCTTAAGAAAGCACTCAAAAATGGTGATGTTATCTTTGCACAGAGAAACACAAAGATCTTGCATTCTGTTTCCAGCTGGATAATCTTCCAGGCCATCAATACCCACTAAAACATTTAAAACAATTTATATACTCTTTATACTCTCTAAAAAGGAAACAGCCTTTAAAAGCTGAGTTACACTCTATAATTACTCTAATTTTCTGCATCTGGTATTCAGAAGAACCCAAATTAAGCACCACAGAGCACCTCAAGTGCATCCACGGAGCAATGAAAGTGGAATTAACTCCAAATTAAATGGGATTCTTTGGAGATTGTCATACCACTATTCAAAGGGCATAGATTACAACTATTTATATTATTGCATGGATTATTCCTCTTATGGCAAGGTAAGTATTGTGAGATTTTGCTTCAATACTTAGTAACTTTACTTAGACTACAGAAATGCTTAAATTAGAAAATCCTGGAGCTGAACACCATAAATATTGGAGAAGTTCTAGGCTGGATCAGCTCCAAACTCTGCAAATTGGAATTTAATCATTGATCTTCTAGTGAGTAAAGACTTTTCTCCCCTGCTGATAGAGCAAATGCAACCAGGAGAAGACACACAGCCACTGCTGCTCTGACCCCAGCACGGTGAGATTAGGAGCTGTTGTTAAATTCAAAGTGTGTGACCAAGGGAAACTACAGAGAAATTTTCTGGGGTTACTTTAGATGTGCTCCATCACACTGTCAAGGATTTAGGGAAGAGCTGCTGTGCTCTTTATCCTCAGTGCAATACAGCCAGAGACCCAAACATCCCACAAGGAGCAGATTTAAGATCTAAGGGCAGCACATCCAAGGTGGGTCACTCCAGACCCACACACTGCCTCTGCTCAACTGATCTGTGTGGATGCAGCAGCCTTTCCCCAATAATCCAGTGTCAGACACCCAGAAATGAGGAGGATTTCTTCCTACAGAAGTCAGATTTCCAGGCCTGATAATTGCCTTAAAATTGAACTGGGCTGCTCTTAGTTCAAAGATGTGAACACCACTCCCTGTACAGCTGTATCATAACACCTGGAAAAGCACAACTGCACCTAAGGAAGCAAGACAGTCTGTTTGAAGGATGCACCTGAGCAGGACAGTCTGTTTGAAGGATGCACCTGAGCAGGACAGTCTGTTTGAAGGATGCACCTGATGCCTTTGAGCTGGCAAGAAAGACAGGCAGGATACAGAGAAGATTGCACCTGCTGCCCATCACCCATCTAAGAAAGAATTTGGGTGTTCAGGCACATGGCAAGGAAGCCACAAGCCACACAGATGTTTGGCAAAGGGCAATCCACCACCACCTCCATGGCATGCCCAGGGCTCTGCCTCCTTGTCATCCATCAGAAGAGGAAGAGGTGAAAAACTGAGCATGGGAATTCACCCAGCTTGGAGTTGTGCCATAGCTAGCAGCTGCTTCACCAAGAAGGAAAGGAATAATAAATCACTGAGAAGACCAAGTCTCCCTTTTGCACCTGGGAGAAAGCTGTGAGTCAGGTGAGCTGTGCTGAAGGCACAGAGCAGCCTGGTCACAGAACCTACAGCACACCCAGGTTCATCAGATTTGCAAATGGTATTGATTTATCTGCACAGTGCTTTATAAACAGCCATCCCACTCCCCACACAGAAACAGCAACAGCTAATATATTCTCAGAGGATAAATAGCTGAGAGAAACTAGTCTGGGGGATGAATTTACATTCAGCCAGTACAGAAATCTCATTCTAAGAGTCTGGAGTGTAATTATAGCATTTCTTCTTGATTCCTTCTCCCTTTGCAAGACCGTGGCAATTGTGTGTGGGTAAGCGAAGCCATTACAACAAAGTGGTTAATTTTAATGAATATCCAACAACACAGCACATGTAAGTGTGAGGGCAGGACACAGAGAGGGTTCCTAGAGCTCAGGAGAACAAGGTGGCTGCCCTCTGCCACACACTGCCTGGGCCTAAAGCCAAGGACAGCACAAGCCAAAATGTGACTGCAGAGGTCTCCTGGTCCTCAGCTGGGTGTCAGATGATTTCAGCTGATTTAAATGTGCTTTAATATATAGTTGGCTGTAATGCACTGATGACAACATTTGTAGTGGAGGCAGCATCATCCAGCTCATCTGCTCCTTTTCCATCTCCTCAGTGTACAGCCATGGAGGTTATTTTCCTGCCTCTTGTTCCAGTTCATTCTTTGTCTGTCCATAGGCTTATCTTGCTTTACCATAAATTGTGCAGCCTGCTTATCTGTCTGTGCTCTTAATCTATGGGATGGATCCCAAGGTATTATAAGTTGCCTACCTCCTCAGCTCCAACTCTTTGTTTCCCAGTTGTGTGTCATTATATCATCATATATACATTTTTTTTTTTTTTAATCCTGCTGCAAGTTCTCCTTCCCAGGTTATTAACACAGGAAGCTTTTACAATTCCTTCTGTTGCCTCGATGCCAATAATTCTAAATTGCTTTAAATCTTCCAAGGGAAATCCTAATCTCTGAAGTACAGGCTCAAGACACCTGCCCTCCTCAGCTGCCCACAGAGGATCAGCCTCTAAATGCTACTGAGTCTAAAGATACTTCACCAATACATTTGGACTCCCTTCCATCTCCCTTCTAGACACAGATTCCTAACAGGAATTCCTTCAATAGTGCATGTGATTATGTC
Organism: Aegithalos caudatus; assembly: GCA_013389925.1. Taxonomy (NCBI): domain Eukaryota; kingdom Metazoa; phylum Chordata; class Aves; order Passeriformes; family Aegithalidae; genus Aegithalos; species Aegithalos caudatus. The sequence goes on along the minus strand of WEIU01007906.1, from coordinate 1,739,072 downwards.
ATTCTGAATGAATATTCAATTATCCCATTCAAACCAGTTTCCCATATTATATCTTATTGAGGCTTTTAGGGGTTTTCTTCAAGTCCCCCATTCTAAAGTCAGATTTAAAAACAGATTTTTTTTTCTAGAGCCTGTTATAAATGTTACTCCCTAAGGGTGTCTGAAAATTTATCAATGCCTTCCCACACCTAAAACAATGCAATTCTGCAGTTTCCTCAATCCAAGTCATTTACATTAATTCTCTCAAGTTTTCCAGTACAGACTCCAATACTTAAGGACTGTAATTTCTGGTGTGATTTCTCCCACTCCACCTTGCTTTCTTTCTTTCAAAAGCTCAGAAATTCACATGTTTCTTATGGCACACATTTCCCATTTCCCTGGCAACAAAGAGCCAAGGAATTATTGTTTTTTATTTAGGCACTAAGCAATCAAAGCAGTCCTACTCTGCAAAGAGTACACACGTGTCTGTGTTGCATCTATGTAGTTACACAGTATTTCACTCTGGCCTCAGTTAGTAAATAACCTTTACAAGTTCTTGAAGCCCTGACATTTTACATTCAAGGATTTGACAAATGTCTTAATATTTCCATCTATCTTTTATTCACCTTCCCTTCAGTCTCCACATCTGCTTTCCACCTCATATTTATTCCTCCTCTTTGCTTCCTAGTCTTCCTTATCAGTGTCTTTTATTCTTGATACATGCTTTATCTGTACTGTGATTATTCTTATTTTTCCCTTCTTCATTTGCATAGAAGATATTTTAAATGGCTTTAAGATACCTGATGGAATAAACTCAAAGCAGTTCAATATAAGACACTTTATGTCCAACAGCTCTGAGCTTCTCTGTTACATCCATCACATCTCAGTCCTGTTCATCCACACTTCCAGACTCTCTTCTGGGGAATTTACAACCAAAAGGAAGACAAATAAGGATGTGCATCTTGTATTCACCCATCCAAAGCATTTACAGCCACTCATCACCACACATCTAAATGCCAATTGATTAAATTACAGCCAGCATCCTTTGGATACCCTCTCACCTCATCCAGTTGTGTCCAGGCACTATGGGAAATTAAAGGTCAGATGTGACCCTGATTTGCTTGCACAGCTCCTCAGGAATGACCCATTCCCACAGGAGGGCTCCCAGCCTGTCACCCTGTCCCAGGGGTGATTTACAGCAGGCACAGTGAGCTGAACAAAGACCAGAATTGGGCCCCACCCTCTCTGGGGGTCCCTGGACCTGTGCAGGAGCTGCTGACCCCAAACACGAGGTGCAGGGTGTGTCACAGGTACCCCCATCCCAGCCAGCTGGCACTGAGACATCACAAACAAAAAAACTCTTGCAGAGGGAGCCTGGAAACTACAGGTGATGAAAACCAGGAAAAACCTGAGATGGAAATCAAAGGGAAGAAGGATAAGGGGGCCAAAGATGCATCTTAGCACATAAAATGCAAATTATATCCCATCATCTGGAGAGAGAGCACACAGCACTTTTGAGGACACATTCCCTCCACAAGGGGTTTACATAATTTTATTTTTTTTTTTTTTTGACTTTCCATTGAGTTCCATCCTCTAAAACACCAGGCCTGGTCTGAGCACACAGCTCAGCATTTGTGCTGTCCCTGCCAGCTCCAGGTCAGCTCTCACCACAGCTGGCAGCATAAACCACATCCCCACCTGCAGCTTCCTTCTCAAGAGGCTTTTAACCAAAGCTGGCCTCTGAATGCCACTAAGCTGATCACCCACCTGTAGCACCTTGGCAGATGAGGAGGAAAATATGACAAAAATTCCAGGTGTTTGGGGGTGATCAGCATAATTTTCCAGTGGACAGTTGCAGTGATATACTTTGCTTCCCCAATAGATGCTGCCACAGCCTGTCCATGAGCACTTAAATTAATTCATCAGGTTTACAGGAGGTTTTCATCACCATCCACCCACACAAAACACATTGACTGGAAGATAGTCCTGCAAGGATGGAGATAGGGAGCATCTTGCTGCTGGATCCAGCCCAGCTAATAAGGATTACACTCACCAGCCATCCAAACTAAATTCACGGATGCTTGTACATCTAAGGACCTGAAAATAGGGCACTAAGTGGACTACAACTTGATATTGAAGCTATGACTAATTTTCCAACTCATAAAACCCAGTGGGTCTTAGTAGCCCATGCAGGCAAGCCTGTCAAAATGTTTCTATACCGCCTGAAAAAAAAAAAAAAAACACCTAATTGCCAAATAGCATTTTTTTCTGGCCTTGAAATTCAGTATTAAAACCACGTATTACCCAAACACAAGTTTCCAAAGGAACTGGGGGATTCTAATAGTCTAATGACTGTCTCCCAGAGTTCATTTTTCACTTTTCAATAATTGGTTTTTCAGTTGCATTTGCATAGAGTAAAATTCCATAGCCCATTAAGTTAATCACAAGATGAAGCTAATAAGCATGGACACACAAAGACATACCTAAGCCCAGATCAATTTTGGAAGCGGTGATTTGAAGTTGCAGCAGAATAACTGTTCCTCCAGCCTGCCAATTTGAAAGGTAAAGGATGTGCTTTAAGGAATTGAAATTTTACACTGCTGAGAATAGCCCATAGTTATTCCATGGAACTTCTTCTGAAGGGAAAAAAAAACACACACACACAGAAGGAAAAAAAAAAATCTAACAAGAAAAACACAGCACAGTTTGAGATGAGGATTTTAGTGATAGTTCAGGTGGTTTAGCCTGCAGCTTGCCCCTCTCCATCCTCCATCCAAGAGCCTCCCTGGTGCACCAGGCCAAGTGCATTAAGGAATGATGCTCCACATCCTCCAGCTCCACACAAGTACCTCTCCTCAAGGGCTCTCACCCACCACATCTCTGATTACCCACCCCATGGAACTCTCCAGATCACCAACACCTCTCTCCCAGCAGGCTCCTTCAGCCTTGGCTTGGATTCCCATTTTCCAGCCCTACAGCCTGCAAGTGGCCACACACACACACACAGAGTGTCACTTTGTTCCCATCCAGCTGGCTCCAAAAGCTGCCTACAGAGCACAGGCAGGTTATCCAACCCTGCCCAGGGGGCTGGAGCCACATCCCCAGCAGGCTCAGAAGGCACAAACCTCCCCTGGCCCTTGGAAACCGGGATCTTTCCATGGAAAGTTTCCACTTTGCAGAGCGGTTCTGTGCCGCCGGCTTCCCATCTGCCTGCCTGGAAGGCTTCACTCCATCCTGTTCCTCGAAAACAGGGTTTTTTGTTCTGCAAAGCCATGCCTGGGTAAAAAAACAAAACCCTTTTTCTTCTCTCCCTCTCTTTTTTTTTTTTTTTTTAAATACTGATGAGAATGGGAATTTGGTTTCTTTTTTTAAAAAAAACACACCCTTTCTCCCACATGGAAGAGGGATTGCTGTTTTCTGGCAAGGTCTATATGGAAGGACTCAAACAGAATAGATGATGTCAGAGCTTAAGAGCTTTTGGGATGATGGTTTTGTGGTGGCAGAGCAGCTCTCTTTTGAAGCTTAAGGATTTGAACAAAATTATGGGAACGTAGCCAGAGGCATTTTGCTCAGTGTTGGCTTTAGAGGGGTGGGGGCTTGGCAAACAAAAGAGAAATCATGGCTTTTTTCAACAATAATATATATATGTTTGAAGGGGGGTTTTTTCTCTTTATTGGGACCTCTTGCTGTTTTTCTGTTGATCTGCAGAGTGATCTGTTATTTCAGACATATAAAACAGCTGAAGAATTGAGGTGCTGTTTGGTGGAAGGTACATTCTCTCTGCTGGGAGAAGCACCAAGCATTGATTGAAGCTCTCTGGCTTTTCCTGGACCTTCAATGGGATTTGGCACAGGTCCCCCTTAAATGCCATGGCTCCTCTTTATTTCCCCACAATTATTCAGATATGAAGCCTTAATTTTGTTGTTGTTTTTGTTAATCATGACATCATGGGTGGAAACAGGGCAAAGCAAGCAGCCCTGGAGGGAAATGAAAATCAATCCAAGCTGCTCATTAAAAGGTAAACCGTCAATAATCTTTGTCAGGCCTTTTTATCTGGGGTTTTAGCACAGTGTGATCCCTAAGGCAGCATGGGGTATTGAGATTTAAGATGGCTCTGACTTTTCACATCTCCATCAGGAAGATTAACTCCTTCAACACAGGCTGAAATTACCCCGATTCTAATCAGCACACAAAAATGGCAGAGGATTAAAAGGGATCATTTTGTAGTAGGTTCTTTTTTTTCTGTATCTGTGCTGACAGAAAGGGAAAAATCAGCTTCCTGAACTTGATTGAAATGGTGCCAGTCAGAAATAGCTCCACAGACACAGCCCCCACAATGAAAACACTGACCAAAATCTGCTAACTTTAGTCTTCAAACATTTATATTTATAAATAAAAAGAAGAAATACTGAAGTGAACATGTGTGGGGTTTCCCCAGAACTTCAATTTTTTTTACACTAACAACTTTCTCTCTAATTTAGGCAAACACCAATGAAGTTTATTTATCTAAATCCTTGGTAACAAGTCTTCAATTTTTCTCTATCAATTTTCTGGGAACTGAGCCTCCATAACACAACTTTTTTTTCAGAATTAAGATGAACTCTTGTCTAATGATTAACATTGGGCTAATTATACCTCATTTCAAAAGGAACAGTGTTATTCCTTCCTTTTTCCACATAAAATAAGCTTCCCAAAGAAATCATTGTGTCCTGGATCACAGTGCTTTAAGCACACTGCCACCTACCTTTCCCTACGTCTTCTTCTCCATGGATTTACTGCATTATATAAAGCACCACTGAAAACCATGAGGTTTTGGGGATTTTTACCTCTACAAAAGCTTTACTTTGGGAATTTAACAGGCAGGTTATGGGAAGACACAACATCACACAGTTCAAGTCTAACCATTACCTAGTGCTTCAACCAGGCATTTCCACACACAAACAGAGTAACAGCTACACCTGGATTCCACCTGCTCAGGACTTCTTGGAATAAGCATCTCAGTGCACATGAAACAAACACTTTTATTCCTGAACAGCTCATCTGAAGAGTAAAAATACTGGTTTAATAGGTGTAAGAGTAAATATACTGGTAAAGAGTAAAAATACTGGTTTAATAGGTGTAAGAGTAAATATACTGGTAAAGAGTAAAAATACTGGTTTAATAGGTGTAATTATATCCCTGCAAACCAGTTTGCTAATGGGATGATCCCAGGATGTTGGCTCTTTATGGTGAAGCCATCCAGGATCACAGGGAAGTTTCTTTTACCAAAATCCCACTAACTTTGCATGGTGACACACCACAAAGGCAGCACATCCACCTTCAGACACCTCACAGGAGCTGTATGCCATGAGAACACATTTATGGCTTTTGTGAAAGTACAGAACAAATTACCAAGGAGTCTCTCACAAAGCAAGAGGGGATGGCTTCAAAAGGAGAAGACAGGGTTAGATGGGATACTGGGAAGGAATTCTTCTCTGTGAGGGTGGGAAGGCCCAGGTTGCACAGGGAAATTGTGAATTTCCCCATCCCTGGAAGTGTCCAAGGCTGGGTTGGACAGGGTTTGGAGCAACCTGGGATTGTGGAAGATGTCCCTGCACGTGGCAGGGGCTGGAACTGGATGAGCTTTAAGGTCCCTTCCAATGTAAACCATTTTGGGATTCTATGAAAGCCATGTCCCCTTTCACCAGCTCTCCACAGGGACAGAGTGGGCCTGTTAAATACAGATGTGTCACTCAAGTGTGGTGATAACACTGCATTTTCTGGAAACCTTGGTCTTTGACAGGGAAAGTAGCTGAGGCAAAGTACAAACATTTCATTCTCAATTACAAAATACTTTTAGAAAAATACAAGGAGCTGACGCTTGTGCTTTATCATCGTCCTGCAGCCAGGTTTGCTTTATGTGATGCTTGAACTCCAGCAGCAAGGTAGGATTTAAAATAAAACCCATCATGAGCACACAAGCTCGTGATAGAAAACCCTAGTTTTGCAATGTGGGTTTAAAGTGATCACACTAAAATGACAGAAAAAAAAAAAAAACCAACACAAAAGAAATGCAGCTTACAAGAACAGTGGTGTATTTATAGAGAGAGAGAGTCCTCCCCTATTTGGAAAAAGCCAAACCAAACAAAACAGCAAAAATCAATCATCACTGAGGTATGCACTTGCCTTAATCAACACTTTTTATTTTAGCTCATCAGTTTGAATAGAGACCTTAAAGTGTTGAATTATTTAGCTTGTAACTGCTGGATAACATATTAGGGAAATACTCTGCTGTATTTACAACACTGAATGGGTTCTGATTTTCCTCACTACTTTTCTTGGGATGCAAACTGGCTGAAAAAGAAAGGCAAAGCCTGATAATGTTTTATTTGGAACTGGAAGGGCTGAATTTAGAAAGGTGGGAAGCCTAGTTGGGCCAGGGCCTGGATGCAGAGGGGTGGATGCCCAGCTTGGAGCTGGGCATTGTAATTTCTCTTGGTGAACAAGAAGAAAGTGAGTGGTATAGAAACAGGACTCTACACAACAGCATGTGCCATGCTGGGCAAGTGAAAATGCTCAAAATTCCACTTCTCTTGAACCCTGAAAACCTATGTTAAAAAAAAAACAAAAAACAAATTGTGACAGGAACATGGGTTTCCCTGTTTTAACTAATTTTTCCCTGATCCCCAATCTAAACCACCTCTGGCTCAATTGGGGTTGTTTCTTCTTGCTCTCTCATTTATTAAATGTGAGAAGAGACTGATCCCCACCCGGCTCCACCCTCCTACCAGGGAGTTGTAGAGAGCATGAAGGTTTTTAGTGGGAAATATTTCACAGGAATCAACTGTGGGCTGATCAAACAAGCAGTCAGCCAGAAAAGGCTGCCAGAGGTATGATCCTGGACCAGCTCCAGGTGTATTACAAGAAACACAGGCAGAGAGATCACATTAAAACAAAAACATCCCATGAATAAGGCAGCCACCAGAAAATTCATGTGTTGCTCAGTTTGGCACCTGGGCAAGTGCAGCTGCCAAGAGAGCAGGAGTGCCTGGGACCTCTGGGACAACAGGACTTTCCAAACTATGGCCACATCTTCCCTTCTGATTTGTAAGCAGCAAAGTCTGAGCCTCACCCCTCTGCACCCACAGGGCCAGGCAGATCAAGGAACTGGTTTGGTTAAAACTTGAAAGGCAGAGCACCAATTTACTGTGATTAACACCAAAATTAATTGTGGGGCTATTCCTCACTCAGGTCAACCACCCAATCCTCCTGTAAAAGTAGATATTTAGCTCCAAAGAAGAAGAGACAGGAGGAGGAAGAGAAACCTGAAGTTGTGTTTCCATTGAAAAATATCATATTTGGGCACAGATTGAATCCAGATCCCTAGCTATAATAACTTGATATAAATACATAGTGCCAGGCAACTGAAATCAAACTCTGCTACAGTGACATCAGCTAAATCCTGGCCCCAAGTGCCATGATGGGAATGAAAAAGACCTCAGAGGAAACAAAAAACCCCAAAAAATCAAAGTGCTACACATTTCTATAGGCTACAAAAACCCCAAATTGTAGGGAAATAGATACCCAGAGCATCTGACACTGTTCAGAAGTACCAGGAAGAATTAGTTCCCTTCATTGTGGCAAGCACTGAGTACATTTGATAGGAGAGAAGTGCTGTACAGTGTGGAGGCAGAAATTGGAATCTCAGGCTGGACAATCCCACTGATGCTCACTACTGATGCTGTGGAATTCATCTGTTAATCAGATATAGTAATTTTTCATGTAATGCAGGCCCTGAAAGCAATTGCATTTCAAGGAAACAGCTCATAAAAGCAGAGATTTCTATCTGTGAATTTAACCCACAATTTATCTCTGTCTGAGCTCTCGTTAGGAAATGCAACAATACCAGTGAGCAAATGAATATCTTAACTTTGGCATTTCGGAGGAATGTTATGTTGAAAATTGGGCATCTTTGCCTGAGAGATTTCTGGAACAGTCAAAGTACTCCCAGCAAGTTATTCCATAAACTATCTACCAGACCATATGTTTGCTGCCTACAAGTCTGGGCAGGAAATGTCCAGTAAGAGCCACATCTGAAAGGAGGAAGAAGCAGCAGCCAACAGCACTCCTGTCAGTAATCTGCATTTGCAAATGCCACGTTGGAGTTGGCAAATGAAGCATTTCAAGTGCAAATAGCTGTGAAGACATTTGTATGTAGCACTGAGTGATGGGGAGATGCTGGGTTTGTTCCTGTTTCCTTTTCCTGAAGTTACCTGGGTGCTGGTAGAACAAAGACACTTTTCCTGGGATTTTTTAATGTATATAAAGATGATGCTTACATGGAAAAAGCCTATTTCTCTCCTAAATGCTCATTTTGAAGCACAGCTACTTACAATAATTATAATTGCTGTGATTTTTGAGCACACTTATCCTGTGAACAATTACAGGCAAATGTCTCCCAGCAATATGGCCCTACAAGTTTAAAGAACACGCATTAAATACGGTTCTAAAGTTTATAAAAACATATGTATATGTTGTACATGTAAGAATATATACAATATGTTTCCTTTACAAAGTAATTTTATATCAAAACTCATTTTAGAATCCAGTTATGTTTCAAAAAGCCCTAATTTTTTATATACATTACACAGTGATAATGTCTGCATTATCTGTGTGCAATTAGATCACATTCAAGATGATCTTAATGGTTGGACTTGATGATTTTAAAGGCCTTTTCCAACCTAAACTATTCCATGTGTTTTCCAGCAGCCAATTGATATAAATGGTCTAAGGCTGGGATAAATCAACACAGAGATGAAATGTTATGATCCGGGCTTGCATTTACAGGATGCAATTCCCAACTGATGAAACGGAGTTTGGGAAACGCGTCTCTGTCACTTATCATTAACACTGACCAGACACAACCCCAAGATTATGCTAATAGAAGACAGCATTCAATTAGCACACAGTGATCTCTAATCAAAGCCCACACAGTATCAGAGAAGTTTGAGACTATGGTGGGTTTTTTTTTTCTCTCCCCCTGTTCTGTGGTTCTATTCTGCAAAGAGATTTGAGGAGCTTGGGATAGTGGGGGGTGTCCCAGCCCATGGCAAGGGGTTGGAATGAGATGAGTTTTAAGGCTCCTTTCAACCCAAACCATTCTGGGATTCTAAAATTCCATTAAAGACAATGTTTCACTTGCATGAAATCTCCTTTTAAAAAACTAGTTTTCTTCAGTTATCAGCAGCCAATAATGCATTTGCAGAGGAAATTTCCAGACCAATCTGATGCAGTAAATTTCCCTCTTCAACTTCATCCTACCCAATAGGCTCATCAATCTAATTAATCTGCAAAGGTATTTTAAACATGAAATGCACTCAGGCCATGGGATGCTTTCTTTCTTGAACCAAAATATTTTCTTGATACCACTCAAGGGCCTACTGAAATAGGAAAGGGGGTTGTGGTTTTAAACTGGAAGAGGGTTGATTTAGATTTTATATAAAGAAGTTTTTTCACAGGTGGTGAAACACTGGCACAAGTTACACAGAGATGTGGTGGATGCACCATGCCTGGAAGTCTTTAAGGTCAGGCTGGATCTAGTGGAAGGTGTCCCTTGCTCAGTGCAAAGGAATGGGACCAACCCAAATCTCTCCATGATTCTGTGATTCCAAAGGCCTCACTGACAAGTGTTTTCCCTAATCCCCCAAACAGTTTCCAACATGGGACCCCCACAATAGAGGAAAGAGATGAGGTCCAGGACTCCCAGAGAGAAGCAGGAACTCACAGGGCAGGTACAGAGCAAAAGTAAACAGTACAGACTCCCTGATCCCAAATACGGATTTATCTCCAGAGGGATATTTTTACAAACACTTCAATTCCTAAAATAACCCACCTACTCTCCCAGGACTCCACTCCTGTGCAGCAGCTGTGCCTCACCCCAGGAAGGAGACTAAGTCATTAAGCTCTTTGCAAGAAAACCGTTCAGCCAAGCGCTTGCCAGAGCATCTCAAACTGGTCTCAAAACAACCCAAAAACCTCCAAGTGCAGCCAGGCAGTTTTGTTAACCTTCCTCAGAAATATTTCCCCTATTTTATCCACACACAGCCCATAGCAGTGCTGAAAATAATCCCTAATGACTCCATGGATTAGGTGGCTGTGGTTTGGCTCAAATGCACCACCCGTTTGTCCCGTTGTTTCATGGAGCAGATTTGAAGGGAGCAATCAGGAGGACTAAATACACACAGGATTTCAGTGCTTGGGATTTTAAAGTCCACTAAACACAGAAATAATTAAAAACTACTGTTCCCAGTACCTGATCCAGCACCTAACTGAGTCACAGCACAAAACTTGCCTTTTTTATCCGTGTTTCAAAGTAAACACTTGTGACTGATCCCTGTTTTATCCTCGCCTCCCACATTGCCATATGGCTACGGATGTTTCAAACAGACATTACTCCAGTAGCTCATTACTCACCATATTGCACTGGGAAAGAGAAGCTACAGACAGTTTTGACAAAAACAGCAATTGCCTAAAAATGTGAAGTATCACAGTCTTGCGTGGTCTTAGACATTTTTAGTCTGGTAAGGAGGACGGGCGCTAACGCCGCTCGCGGGGAAGGGTGAATCAGCACGGCTGCTCCGACTGTGCCGTGTCCCACAGAGCTTGCACAGTGGAGGCTCAAACCCTGCCCAATTTCCTATCTGGATTCATGTCCAGCCTAATTAAAGGCAGAGTTCCCTCCCTTCAGTGTGCTGCAGTAGTTACTCTTAAGTATTATACAAAGGTAAGACATTGATCGGGGTGATGAGGGAAGAAAACCTCCAGTGCTCACCCACCCCAGGAATCTGCCGGCTGGCACTTCGACACAGCACATCTGAGGAAGGTTTTGTGATCATTAAATGCTGTATCTTGTGCACTGGTGAAAGATCGGGAGTTTGGGAGAAATTATTGACTGGTCACAGCTGACTTGCTTTTCTTTAGCAGAAGGAAATTCAACAGGGAGCGTATTTTGAAATGAGCATGTAGCAGCTCTGAATTTAATGGCTTTCCCTGATGATGAGACCTTTCTGGCAGTGAGGAGAAGACAGGTTTGCCCCTTCAAGGAGGCACAGGCTGCTGCAAGCCACCACACTGCTGTGATTTAACTCCTTGTTGGCCAACACACACACAAAGCATCCGTGTGCACAAGGCCCTCACACCTGTGCCTGCCTGGGTTGGAAAAACACCTTTATCAACCTCTTGAGTAAATACATTTCACATTGTGCAACACAGCTGGTCTGAGAGCCTAAACAAGGGCAATTGCAATAGACATCCAGTTTTTAAATTATTATAATCCTCTAATAAACCCATTTAAACACGCTCAGGACAACCCAAGAGGAGTCCAGGTCTCCAGCCTGACCTAGCAAAGGCTTCCTTCATGCTGACTTTTAGGCTGGGTAGATGTGAGGAAGGGAAGAAGAGGCTGAGGTGGAAGGAATAATGAACATGAGGAGCATGATTCTCTGTCATCTTCCCATGAGATTTTACTGTTTTACCACTTGTTTTACAAGCAGATGAAGAACCAACATCACTAATGGGCAGGAGGAGGCCCAGCAGCTCACAATTAAGTGGTTCTCATAATATGTATTTTCACCTCCAAAAAGTGTCCACCCATCATTTTTAGGAGTCTCAAATGAGGCATTCAATTAGCAGTGACACTTGCTAATGAACATCAGGCCAGCTCTTTGCTCCTCTACACCATTCCAGACCACCCTCCACTTCTGGCCTATCCTGCTCTGACAGGAGCCTGAGTACAGGAGTTATTTTGTTGTGGGGAGGCAACACCTACTGGAGGCCCAGCTTCCAACACACACCCAAAACCTGCCCAGAGCCAGCAATGTGATTTCCAGTCCTTTGGCAGACTGTTGAAGAGCTCTTCTAGCAACATCTGGCACATTAGACATGCATCTGGCACTGCCAGGTCATTGAAGAACATCTGGATTTGAAACAATGCTTGATACACAAAATATACCATTACAAGATTATATATATTTATGCTGCTATAATATTACCTTATATCCACGTATAAATTTTATATACATACATGTATGTGTATATGTAGATAAATATCCCCTAAAATTTTTTAAAGCAATTCTTATCTCCTTGAATGGTAGGAAGCAAGGCAGACAAGGAATCCCAAGTGCACTAACTCAGAGCCAATCCAACCTTGGCAACTCAAGCAATGGAAACAGTTACTTTTTCCTACCAGATCAGAATTATGGTTATTGACCAGAAGAATCAACAAGGATCTTTGTATTTAAAAACACTAAAGGAGGGATCCCAAATAATGCCTTCAAAATTGTACAGGAAGAACTGAAATCAAGATATATCTGCTTTTGCAACGCTGTTATTTCCCTTGCTAATACCTAGGGCTTAAAACATGTTTTGATCACTACAGGACCAGCCAGGCATTTGACTTCAAAGTAGAGTGAGCTGGAGCCTGCCCTCAGGTTAGATGCTCAGTGAAATTAACTTTTGATTAAGTCCTGTATTTAATGTCTGTGACTCCTCAAAAGGTCAGCCTTTGTGAGTGTGTGAGTTTTCCAAGTCAGTGGCTCCAGAAGGAAGGACTGCATCCTTCCCATCACTGGCTCTGGCACAGCTTTCCACCTGAGTTAAGAGATGCTCATGTTTGTGACATCAGCTGTGTCAGTGCTGCTTAAGAACAAAACCAGAAATTCTACCCTCATGCCCTCACTCTGCTCTTTGGAGACTTCACCTTCTTTGAAGGAGGAGGTCTGGTGTTACAGTAACAATTAATCCAGGATAAAGAACAAGCTTCATTCATTTTAGTCGTTGGAGAGGTTTAAAGTGTTGCTCTCTAGATCACAGGGAATGATGCCATGTTTATCCTAAAACACAGCTCAGTGAGGTTCCTGGGAGCAGGACACTGCCCAAGCTGTGGGAGCCCTGAGCTCAGGTGAGGGTTCAGTGAGGATGTGCAAAGAAAGAGTCTCCGGCAGAAGAGATGGGCAGAGTTGAAAGCACTCCAAGAGAGGAAAAAACCCAAGGCACTCAGCCTTCACAGCTACCAGGACTAGAAAAAACTTCCCAACTCTACAGTTTGCTGAAGTTATCCATAGGAAAAGAAAGCAAAATGATCAATACCAGCTTCAGAAAAAGCTCCTGTTCAGGTGAAACTGCTCTGGGGCTCAGGAGGGAGTGGTGTTATCCATGGAGCTGCTCCATCCTCACCTGCCCTGGCTGAGGACAAAGCAAAGCTATTTCAAGCTCTCAGGTTCAGTCTAAGACACATCTGCTTCATTTTCTGTAACACCAAGTGACATCACCTCCCTTCCCCTGCTGCTGTATCAAAAAGATGGAATGAAAGCTGCCTAGAACACTGGAAAATTCCCATGGGAGCAAGAGGCACAACTTTGTAAACTGATGATAATAAGTACATGGAGGTTTCTAGTCCCAAACCACCCAGCTTTCCAGTGTACCAGGTAAATAATCACTGCTTATCTTTTTAACTTCACAAAAGCTGTAAGCATCACACATTTGTGCAATTTTGACACAAAACCTGCTTAACAAAGCCGGCGGACACGGGGGTGTGAGAGGCTGAGCTAGAGGTTGTAAGAATGGGATAAATTTGACAATTTATGCCCCTTCCAGAAAGCTCTTCTGAATCTGAGCAAGTTCAAAAGTTCACATGAACTCTGTTTCCAGGAGCTATATTGTGGTTAAAATTCTGACAGTTTTTCCATTAGGGAATGGGGCTTTTTTTTTTTTTTTTTAAATCAGAAATACATTAATACATATTGTAGTCTCTTCAGTACATTACAAGCTTAAAAAGAAATGGGAAAATATATTGATGGCTTTTTTTTTTAACTAACTAAAAAATAAAAATCCAGCCAGCAGCCAGCTAATAATCTTATAATAAATTCAGCTCTGCATTTTCCAGCTCTTCTTTTTCTCACACACCAAGCACTTTTATATGGCACTTTTTTTTGTACTATGAATTTTAATAAAACCAGCAAAAGAATTGGGAAAGAAGCTAATTTTTCTATATGCCTCTGGCAAACAGGAAGAATTCAAGAATAAGTTAAAAGATATCTTTCTACTACCGAAAATTCATTTTCCATAACAAGACACTGTCATCTTCCCAAGGAGCCTGTAATTCCAAGATAAAGATGAAAAGATGTTGTTTTATCATAATGACAAGTATCTGCATCCATATTTATTTTGTGCTCCGACATCACCGTACAGTTTGTATTGTCATGGTACATTGGGAAGTGGGAAAACATTTAGCTCTTTCAATAAGAGGAGAATAAAGGATAAAGTACCCAGCAGAAATAGCATAGCATAAGCATTTCCAAGTGTCCCTAGGAAAATATCTGACCCACATAGAGGGAATACAGAATGTGGTTTGCCTCCTTGCAACTGCTTTTTCACTTTTCCAGTGGCCAGACCATGCATTTTAATCACTGAGTAACACAGCCTTCTCCATCAGGCAGCCACTGTGCTCTGTGTGGATAAAACCAGGACAGAAGCCAAAAAGCTTCTGGGGGAAAAACCCCAAACCAGGCATGGATGTCCCAGGTGCCCAGATCTCCCACTTGGAGGGTTTGGAGCTACCTGGCCACAGGATCCACAGCACAGGGATGAGCACAGGGCAGCAGTTTGGGGTATGGCAGCCTTGGAGAGGGAGATGAAATTTCTCAAATATCAGACAATAGTGGGAAACTCTTCTCAATAAATGGCTTGATGACTTTTCTGACACAAATTCCAAGTGGCTGCCTTGGAATGTCTCCCCTGCCTGTTACTCCCTTCTCTCCATGTCAGGTGGCATTATGGCAGTGGCTTAACTTCCCCCTTGTTTATGAGCTGTGCTGGGGTTATCTTTTCACCTTCTTGTTTAAATAAATTCCAAATGTGTCAGTATCAGTGTCTCTACCACGGATTAATAGAATCAGCCAAAAGGATAGCTGACATTTTTGTTGCCATAGAAACTGGTCATGATGTTACACAGCTTGTCTAGTTCCCATTTGCCATACATCTAGCCAGCTTCTGAACATGGTCCCCTTTTGTTTCACGAGGAATTACATTAAAATATAATTCCATTTTAGCTCAGTCCCCATTCTGTAGCAAAGAGGATTATAGAATATTAAGATACTTCCTAAGGAAAGTGCAAAGTGATGATAATATTGCTGTGTGGCTTATGTGCATTCCAGATTAAAAGAAAAAGAAAATACAAGTGGAGTAATTTATCCCAGAGCCCTAGATCCCAGTTATCCTCCATTCAAGTATCTCCATCAGCTTCAAACAAACAGGCGTCTCCTCACCAAACCTCAAAGTGGATGTACTTCAAATGATTGTACAAGACAACAAAAATAAGAAGACATTAGTGGAGATATCTTTTAATACACCATCAACATTTCCCTGCATAATGTGCAACCTTCTCAGTGCTGCTATCAGGCTCCTGCTCTGCAGAGGCATCGCAGCCTCGAGAGAAAACCACTCACATAGAATTAAGATGTGAAGTTTCAGCACTTAGCAATGCAGTGGGGATGGATATTGTGCCACAGGGCACTGTACACTCGGAGAAAAAGCAAAGCAACTCAAGCAAGAACAATATCTATGGACTCTGAGCTGTCATGGTCCGGTTGTACCTCTCCCAGACACATTAATTCCTAGTATTTTAGAGGAGCCCATTTGCTGTTACAGAGCTTAAGGTGAGAAATGGGTTTCAGGCAGTTTCATTTTCCCCTTTTTTTATTATACATGAAAATTAAAGGGACAGGCAAAGGCACCAAACTCCACCAGGGTGCTAAACAAGCAGAACGCAGCTCCTGCTCCAAAAGGATTTATTCCTGCCAGAACAGCAGCACCTGGACACACCTGCTCACCCAAACCATCCAGGCTATTTTCATTTGCAGTTATTTTGTCATGGTCCCCACACCACCAAGACATAAGCACACCACTGCAATAATCCCAACACCAAGGCTGACCCTCATTTTTACCACCAAGCACCATCTTGGTTTGTCATTGTTCAGATGAGCAAATGCCACTTGTCACCATGGCCAGGGGCTTCCCTGAGCTGCTGTGACCATGGGCACCTGCAGAAGGGTGAAGCTGAACAGAAAATCCTTCCCATTTTCCATACTTTTAAGTGTGGTCATCATGAGCAGTCTCTCAGGGCTTCCCATTGTTGCAGCCATGTGAGAAATGCCTGAAGAATCTGTTTTACTTCACCCAGGAACACATGAGGAGCCACTGACAGATGTCAGATATTCAGCAAAAATTTTGCCCCAAGCAAAGCACTGGATGCTTAGGTTTACACGTGGCATGTCACAGCCTGGGACCGGAGATATTCCTGCCCAACATCAGCCTTTCCGCCTCCCTGAAGTCCATGATTATGCACAGAAAGCAAGCATTTGATGCTGGCAACTTCCAGGGTGGCTGCAGAGAGTCCCACAAAGCAGCCCCATGTCTGCCAAGCAATATTCCTGTTTTCCTCCCTGGATGGGAACAGATTGACCTGAGTGCCTCACAGGACATCAGAGAAGAAGAGCTGCAGGAATGTCCCTCTCTGTGTCACTCCACTAATGAATTCAGCCACAAAGGCCAGGTGGCAGCTGGTGCTCGCACAGTGTGCAACAGGGCAGTGGAGAAAGGGAAATTAATACGAGATTTGTTGAACCCACAGCCTCTCTGTAGGACTGGAGGAGTTCTAAGAGAGCTGGCAAATGAAGTGCAAGGAGCTGTGGAAACTGCAGCCTCTTCCCACTGTTGAAAGCAAGCTTGGCACAGCCCTGGAAGCACTACAGTCAGCCACTCCTCTTCCCAAGGGAACCCAAAAACCACAGAGACCCCACTCTTCTGAGCAGCCCAAAACAGAGAAACTGCATCAGTTCTACCTGAAGTTATTCCCATTCCACAACCATTACCCAAACACCTCTTTCAAAATACTCCATTCTCATCATTTGTACAGAAGAAGAATAAGACAGACAACGGGGAATAATGAGGTTTGTCGAACAAGGCAAGCTGCAGAGGAGGATCTTGTTGTCTTAAATTCCCTGGGTTTGAGGATCAGGTTAATTTTGCATGCCTGGTTGCATCAGCATGTTGAGTTATGCAATGTAGCAAGCTGTCGCACTGTACAAAGCATGACGTATCATCTCATTGATGCATGAAATTAAAAAGATGTGGTTTGCTGGGTCACCCACAGATTGAGTGAAAAAAATCAAGTTGCCTTTATCTCCTTTTAATTATGTTTAAAATTGCAAAAAGGCGGAAAAGGGAAAAAAAAAAAAGCAAAGATTGTTCAAATACCCGCTGACCCATTAATGGTAAATAATTCCAACCAGTCAACACTAGAAATAGGTGTAGCAGGGTGGGGGTTTTCTTGCTGGATTTGGCAGCACACTGGGGAAGAAATCATGATGCTTGTTCACTCATCCCAGCAAGGAAAGGAGCAGCCTTTATGGGGTTAGAAGAATAGTGCAAAATGCCCCTGCCCATGGCATGGGGGTTGGAATGAGATGATCTTTAAGGTCACTTCCAACCCAAATCGTTCTGTGATAAAAAAAGGCATAACCTTTGAAGTCCAAATTTGCACTCTTGAAGGATCAGAGATGGCAGCAGGTCAGCAATCAGTGGAATAAAGCTCTTAGATGTAGACCACAGGCTCTCTCTGCAGCAGAACTCTAAATATTCAGAAAAAGAGCCCAGTCACAGCAGTCTGGAGCTGTAAGACAGAGCACAGCCTGGAAATTCAGCAGTAAAAGCAGAAGTGACTGCAAGAGGTTAAAAAACTTCCTGCAGCCATAGGAATAAGCCTGGTCACCTCATCTCTGGTGAGGAGAGATGAAGGAGATTCCCCATGAAACAAGGATCCAGCAGGATGGAAAGCATCTACACTGCACCCAGCAAAGAGAAGAGAGGTTACCCTGCAAACACAAGAACCCAACTTTGTAAACTGCAGTTTTGGCTTCAAGAGGACTAGAAAGAGGTTGCAGATTTCAAAAGTAGTGTAGCAAGGGTAAAACTGCAGGAAGGGGTGAGGCTGGGTAGGTTTATTCCCCTCTTCCTGGAGAAAGCAGGAGGGAAGGAGAAGGCAAAGCATCAAAGAGAACAAAAATGAAGCTTTTCCAGCTCTTTTTGTAGGGAGTGTAGGGTTTTGCTCCATATAGGCACAGCGGCTGGCAGAAGATGCAGCAGATTCATGTGTTACCTTCCTGGAACATAAATTATCCCTCCCACAGGAAAGGAGACAAGAAGTAAAAATTAACTTAAAAATTTTATTGCTGTAATAATTTTTAAGGACTTTCAGAAACTACTGGGCTTCACTTTGGGATGAGGGTGGGATGCCAGCAGTGCCCAGTGCTGGTGTTGCCATGGCAACAAGTTGTTGCTGGACATAGAAATAAAAATGCTCTGTCACTCTGAGACCATAGAATCAATAATTTCCAGAGTAAAACAAGAGTTTGTTTCCCCATCTCATATCACGCAATTTACTAATCAAACTCAAGGGTTTTTCCCCCAAGGATGACACAAATCCCTTAGAGCTGGGACAGCACATGGCCTGTGCATTACTTAAATCCCATTTTAAGCTGGTGTGGGGAATTCAGTGATCTAGGGCCCACGTATTGCTCCTGCACAGTGGAAAAATATTTCTGCCATCCATGGGTAAGATGGTGTTTCTATTGACACATCACTGTCCTGTTTTGATAGGAACTAAAGTCATTGAGGAAGTAAAGAAAATGGAGAAGAAACTTAATGAAGCAGCATTGTCAAAAATAGAGTTTACAATGTTATGGTAGTTTTTCACTCCTGCAAAGCACTCTTCAGACCAGTGCAGATACTGATCCTTACTAAAACCATGTTCCTGGCACAAAGTGCAAAACTTCCTGTTATGTGCCTGTGAACCACACAGATCCCTGTGAAACTCCAAGCTTTTCCAAAAAACTATTTTAAAAACCAGGTAATTTAAATATCTAGCCTAAATGACTCCATATAACACTGCAAATAGAAATTCCAACTTTTTTTTCCCCCCCATCTATTCTCCCTCTCCTTCAGCAAACAAACCAATCCAAGGAAGAGATGAGAAAATAGAAAGCGTGAAGCATTTCCTGCAGTCAAAACTGCACCACAAGAGGTGAGAAAATAGAAAGCTTGAAGCATTTCCTGCAGTCAAAACTGCACCACAAGAGGTGTCCCGAGCTCAGAAAGCCTCTCCTGACCTACAGCAGGGTCTGCCCCCCCCAAACCTGTCCAGGACAGAGAGGACAGACACAAGGACAGCCTGAAGCCATTGCCACTTGTTCCCTCACTTTGTTATTTTGGCTTAATTCCCCCTCCCTCCCAGAGAAGTGACAAATAACCTTTTTCTCCCCGTGTCCTCTGCTAATCATCCAACATTTCCATATCTCAAGTGGAGAATTGGGAGGTTAATGAGATGCAGGAGTCACATCTGCAGCCTAAACACACCGGAATCATCCCAACGACTCGGGTATTTATAGCAAGGAGTTGCTATTATTAGAAACATAATTAAGAGCCTGAGATTCATATGCACAACTCTAAATCTACTTGAATGGAAGAACACACAAGCATCCCAAAGCAGAATTTATCCTCCTGTACTCAGATAAAAATACACTGGGTCTTTGGCTGGATGGAGTTTTTTTTACAGGAAAAAGGAGAAAATAATGAGGTTGAGTCCAACAGGTAGCTAAAGAAATTAGTTTTGTAAGCCCTGAACTTGGCAGCATTGAAACTCAGAGAAAAATTGTAACGTTTTTGTCGTAACCAATAATCAAGAAAAATAGATTAGTGGCTTTTAGGAAAGTACAAAGCAATAAAATATGCAGAAACTCATTAATTTATCTATTATGCAAGAGGCTGTGAATCATAACCTTTTGTATTGTTGGAAAAGAAACATTAAGCAAGAGGTTTGGATTTCAATAAAGCACATAAGTAGCATCTAATATGATGCAAGAGCTATAATATGATAAAACATATCCCTGTCTTCCAAGAAATTCCATTATAATGGAACATTTCTCATTTTGATAACTTTATCTTGAGATAAAAGAAATAACTTTTCATATTGAGCAGCTGCTTTAAGGAAGCCCAAAAATGTTTCAGTGTCCATTTAGCTGCCTGCTAATACAAAAAATATCACTCACTGCCTGTTACAGTGCTCATTTTCCTTCCTTTTTAACTAGGAAGAACAGCAAATTTTGCTAATTTTGAACACAGACCTCAAGTGTGGTCACTTCACTTCTGCCATTTCCACACTAATAAATGCATTATGAGAGTTTAGAATGAATTACTAGGCAGAGTTTGACTTCTGACTGGGAATCTTATTAAAGCACAGCTTCAGGGAAAGGTTTTTAATGCTGCTTAAATTATCATGGCAGTTTTTACAGATGGCGTGGCAGTTTCCCCCCCCCTCTTATTTTTTCCTGTCCAGTTCCAGATTAAACATGGAGTATTGAGCAGCTTATGCAAAGTGAAGGAACTCACATCCTTCCCCTGCTATCTTCAGTTTCTCTAACATGCAGCTCAGGGTTTTCATCTTGGCTTTTAAAGACTTTTCCAGTGCTGAACTTTGTCATCCAATCTCATGATATATAAACATATATGATTATCCATAAAGTGAGAAACAGAGTGGTTTTATAGATGTAATTTTATATTTCTATACCATATATAAAAACAATTGGGTTTGTTTCCATCAGAACTATGTGTTAACTCATTCCCAACTGCTCCCAGAGCAGCAAAGTGCTTTGCCAGGCCACAGGAGCCACCCAAGAAGTTCACTTGTGCTGTCCCACCAATCTCCACATGTGGATACAAAAGCATTTGGGAGAAGGAGTCATAGGCTCATCTTAAAACCTTGTACTTTCCACAGCCAAATCTTGTCTAAGCTGCTAACTGCAGCAGCTTCCCAGCTAATTGGTGACATTTCCTTGGGGACCTCACCCTTGGTTGTACATTAGTGTCAGCCTTGTTTTATCCCTGTGCCTCTGCCAGCAAGAACCAAGGTGGGAATTGCCAGGGATGTCACTGGAGCTGCTTTTGTTTTCTCTATGAGTGGTTATTAAACCCACCCTCTCCACAACACTGCCACCACCTCTGCTTCTAAATTTGTTAAGTGTCCCTAGAACAACTACAGCAAAATCAAACATAACCACTGAGGAGCAGAGGAACAGTTTGGTGACATCCATATCCATGGGCTAGGGAGGGGAGGCAAAGCAAAAGCAGCAGCAAAAAAACAAATAACAAAACAACCCAGCAGTCCAGAGAGAAACTCCCCACACTGATCCCCAAAGCAAATGACATATAAATAACACATTTTCCTTAAAAAAAAAAAATACACAGCACATAACCTCATACACATATAATGTACAGAATAACCTGGAATAGGGAAAAAAAGCAGAGCTGTACAGACCACAAAAACACAGAGCAACTTCAATCCTACTTTCAGAACTCTGAGCTTCAACTCTCAGCTCTCCCACCACTGAGCACATCCCTCCACTTCTGTGCATTGTAGTACAAACAATTATTCTCAACAGACCCTCAGCTCTGGCCCTACCCACACAGAGGTGAGGAAGTCAAACTTTAGGGATTCAAATCTTAAAACACAGGCAGCAGCTGAACTGCTGACAAATACCTTTATCACAGAGCTGACTCATAAGTCTATATGCAAATACTCCCAAAATGCCTCCAAACCAACAGAATTACGCACCTGCTCTCATTTTATACAACACCGCATTCCTACATCACTGTGCTCCAAGAAAACAGATAATTTAAATAAAAAGAAGTACCTTTTTTACACTGCAGAGCTGCTCCCACTCATGGCATCCAAATCACTCAGTAACTCAGTCCAAGAGGGGGGGAAAAAAAATCCACTGTAGCCCCAAACATTCCAGCAGCAGCCTAACCTTCTTTCTAAACCACACACTGCCCAACCAAGGCAGCATTTAAGGGGCAGCTGGGAAAGCCCCTCCTTCTTAAATGTGCTCCATCTGAGCAGCCCCAGAAGGATTGGGAGATGCCCAGGTGTGGTTGAGGACCTGCAGCAGCCACAGACCCAACAAGGCTGCAGGGTGGGTCAGTGGCTGTGCTTGCAAATGAGGCACAATTGTGTCTTTATCACCTGTGTCCTTCTCACCTGTGTCCTTCTCACCTGTACAGTTGTTATCACCAGTGTTCAGTGCCCCAGCCCCTCTGCTGCAGACCCCGAGGAGGTCTCCCCTCAGTCCCCTCTCCTCCAGGCTGAACAAACCAAGAGACCACAGCCACTCCTCAAGCCTTTCCCTCTAGACCCTGCATCACCTTCACACCCCCATGGATACAGCCCTGCCACCATGGAATGTTGGGACATCCCAGAAATGCCTCTCCCTGCTTGTCTTCATGGAGATCCTACAAGAGTTTGGGCTCTGGGGAGTTTCAGTGCCAGGTGAGCTAAAGGAGTGACATCCACACTTGATGCTGATAAATGCTGTATCCCTGCAAGGAGTCACCCCTCGGACCCAAACCAGCACCCAGGAAAGCCCAGGCTCTACCCAGAGGAGCCTTTTCCAGAGATCTCCTCCTCCAGCTGGTCTGGAGAGCCATGGTCACTAGACCCTGCACTGATCCCTTCACATTGTGTTGCTCTGAGACAAACCCTCCTCACAAGATGCAGCAAGAGGATGTTTTTGTGGACAGACTGAAAATGTTTACAAAGATGCAACCAACAGTTAGGCTCAATGCAAGAGATCTCAGAGGGGCTCAGAAGACCACTGCACATAAACTATGCATGATGGCTTGAGACAACAACCTGCTAACATCTTCCATAATTTAAACAGGCCTGAATAATTTCAATTATAATAATTTATTATAATAAATTCAGCCCCTTCACTTGTCCATAAATTGTCTTTTAATGAGTTACAATGTTCACAGATTTACTGTTTCTTTTTCTTCACTTGCTTTGTTTTGGTCAGAAATTCTCTTGCAATGGAGTGCAGTGGAGCTTCACTAATGAGCTTTGTAGCCAAACAAATCCACATCCCTGGTTCGGTTCTCTGAAGGCTAAATTGTAACACTAACAAATTAACGACAACAAAAAAAATTGTGTTTCTCCTGTGGTCACTAAAAAATTAACTTTCTGCAACTCTGTGTTGTTGGCTGCCAGCCTCCCCAGCTCCATCTGGCTCCTGTCCTGTTTTCCATGGGGACTGGGATGAGCCAGAGGCCTCTGCTCTGCTCAATCCTGCTCAGGTACATGGAGCCCACACTGCAAACATCTTCCAGACAGACTCCCACCACCACCTCACAAAATCTCCTGCCTAAAATTGTGCTGAAGGCTCATGTGCTAGCTCTGCATCAGTCCTGACTTCTGACTACGTCTTCTAAAGGTTGTCCAACCTTCATTTAAAATTGATGGGGCTTCAATACTTTTTAGCTATGAAGGCATAAGTATCCAGGCTGGTGATTCCTAAGAAAAAAAAAATTAAATCAAAATAGAATCATTTCCAAGTATGGAAATTTGCCTGGAAAATGTTGGGTTTTTTTTCTTCTGATGGATTTCTGATGTAGATATTTAAGACAAGGACCCAAAATTCATATGCAAGTGTCTAAGTATCTAATCCATTTTTCAAGGAAGCTCAACACTGTCAGTACCCTGAAACACCAAGAGCTTTTCACTACAGGTACATCAGTCTTCCTTGCCTGCTGGACTGGGAGAAGCTGCACTTGGGGCTGCACAGGAGGAGCCACTGACTCAGTGACCTGTCAAAACACTTGGACTGTTAATATCCACCCCCATGATCTCCTGGAGGGCATTATCCATGTGAGGTGCTGGCTTGTCCTTAGGCTGTTTCCTGGCATCTCTATATAAAAACTTGGCTTTGCCAGGTCCTTGTGGGACACAAGTCATTAATGGAAACCTGAGGGCTCCTAAGAGCAAATTAATAGACATATATATTTTATACATTCATCAAGAAAGGGAAATATGCCTGTGCAGCCATGTATACAGCTTCTGCTAGAAGCCAAATATTCCTAGTGGAGACTCAGATCCAGAAATGCTCCCACATTTTTCAGCCTGTCAGACACAGGGCCCTGCAATTCTTTCAGCTGTGCAAATCCCACAGAGAATCCAGCAGGGATTTTGAGTGCTGCTGAGCCAGCACTGCCTTCAGCAAGGAACACCACTGGGAAATTTTGATCTGTCTCCTTTTAACATCACCTGAAATCATGGTGAGACCCCCTGCCCCAAAGCCACTGCTGGGACTCACATGGAAATATCCACACACAGATTTTGGGAGAGGCAGGATTTTCTCAAACTCAGGGCCAGCAAACTTATTTCCTGCAGAACACTGAATTACAATCAACAGTATCAGCTGCTCTCTGTTATCAGGCTGGGGCTGGGCAGGTGGCACAGACACTGAGATGATGATTTTTGGCTTAGAAGTGGCCTGAGAAAGGCTTCTGCCCTTGAACATGTGGGTGGTGATTATGGCTTTATCCCCAGCATCTTTGTGAATTCTTGGTTCACAGACCCTGAAGTCACTTCCTGACCTGCAAACCTTAAATTACACTTCAGTACTGAGGGGTAGGTTCAGACTAAGATTTTATCAGCAGGCTGTGTGAAATGTTTGTTACATGAGCAGCAGTGCAGGCTCTGTGTGTCGGCTCCCTCAGCTCCAGGAATGTTCTGTACCCTCAGCAGGGACTCTGCTGAGACAGCCTCTCCTAGAGCTCCTGCACCTGGATTTCTGTGCACCAGCATGCAGTTCCACTGGATTCACACTGGATGCAGTAACAGAACACAATGTTCACACCCAGAAATTGTCTGTCTGCAAAGGGATTTCCTCATCTGTGATCTTGCCCCACACCGAGGCAGGAAGGAAGCAGTGAGTCTGTGGGGTCTAAACCCTGGTAAGCTCCAACCAGACACACTTGGGTAACAAAAGCACAAAATAACTCAGCACTGAGGCTTACAGGAACCTCCTCCTCTCATCATCTATTCAGATCCTCTCTACCAGACCTGTTCTATTTAAAAGGACACTCAAGAAGAGAGGAAACGCTCATGCTGAGTGTTCTTTGAAGGATGGCAACCACAAGAACTGCAGCTCCTAGAGAAGGGAAGAGATTAAGATTACTGGGATGCAAGAATATCAGCCTCCAAAAATGGGAAAAGGAAACCTCCAGTGTCCATTGTGGATTGCAGATTATTTGATTCTGACTGAGACACAAAATGTCCCAACATGAGACTCACACCTGGGCACTGCAAACAGAAAATTCTCCCCTCGTGCAACAGCTTTGTCCTGGAAAAACAACCCTGAGTAATCACCACAACTTGTTCCTACAGGAATGTTTTGGGTTCCCTTATGAGGTTTTTTTGAAGGTTTCATGTTTTTTTAAAGGGGCTTGCTGTTCTGCTCTGTGCCTTGTTGTCTCTGCCTTAGAGACTTTATGCCATGGTTTTAATTTGCATTCCCCAATGAATATATGATTAGCAATTGCATTTATAATTAGTAGTTTTGTCATTTAAAGTTCACCAGCTTTGCAGCCAATTATTGAAAAAAAAAAAGACTGTTTATTATTTTCAATATATTATTACTTTATTATGGCTCATTGCTTTAAAATACTTAGCTTAATCCTTTGCAGGTCCTTAAACACAAATATGGCAGCTATTAGCAACCTCTTCAGTCAGGCATAAAATTGTACCCACAGGCCTCATAAACAACAGAGTGTTTTGGAGAGATTAAATCAGTGTATACAGCTGCGAGGGAGGCCATTAGCAAATACATTCTCATTCTGCCTCAGTGTTATTTTATTTTGCCACTGTGCTGTTGTCAAATCTATCAGCTACCTGTGCTCTCCTCTCCATAAATAAGAGATGTCACCTCACCAGGTCCATCCATCAGAAACATTTCAGTCAACATACAATTACATCCTGTGCTCTCCTGCTAATATCCTAATTCCTATCATTTGTATTTCAAAGGGGACAAGCTGGATGGCAAAGAGTGGAGCCAGGCACAGGCCAGAGTGATTGATCTCTGCAGCCAGGACAGGTGCTCAGCTCAACCACCTTCATGTGGTATAGACATGGAGCACCTTCTCTCTGGGCTGAACTTGGGAAAAATCTCATTGAGGCCAAATTGGGAGTGCTCCCCTTTAGCCTGGCAATTCCCCCTAAAGCCTGGAGCAAGATGGACTTGAGATGTGAAAAGTGCTGGCAGCACAGGTGACACCTCAGTTTGTCTGTGAAGATGACCTTCACACTAGGTCATCCCAAACATCCCTCCAGCCTCCTTCCCTCTCAGGCAATCCCAAATATCCCTCCAGCCTCCTTCCCTCTCAGGCAATCCCAAATATCCCTCCAGACTCCTTCCCTCTCAGGCAATCCCAAATATCCCTCCAGACTCCTTCCCTCTCAGGCAATCCCAAATATCTCTCCAGATTCCTTCCCTCTCAGGCAATCCCAAATGTCCTTCTCCATGCTCCTTCTCTCTCAGGCAATTCCAAACATCCCTCCAATCTCCTTCCCTCTGGAGCACTGTGAAAAAAAGATGTGCTGAAAGACAGGCAAGGCAATGATGACAGAGTTCAATTCTCTTTCTGCTCCAGCCGTGCCTGTGGAATTGTCCTCCCTTTCCCATCCACCAGATTATTTTCCCTAAATCTGTAATCCCCTTGAAATCATCAGGTGAGCCATTTTTCCATTATATTTCTGACTCAAGATTGCCAAGAGCTCCCTGCAGAGCCAACAGTAAGTGCACTATTTGCTAAAGGACAGAACAATCTCAAATAAGGAGGAACTTGCATGGGAAGTAAAAAAATATGACACAATTATCATGTAAATTATAGTGGCTGTTTTAAATCCCCTGCCAGTGAGACATGAGGTTATACCACATGTTTCTGAGGCAAAGAGAGAATTGCTTTCTTGCCTGGAGACAAGACAGCAATATTAGAAGAACAACCACACACACATACAAAAAAAATCCAACAAAGCAAATCTGCATCTTTGGTGCAATGAACATTGGCACTGCTTTACTATTTCCCATGTAGCACTTTTTGTATTGATATACAGAGCTGCAGGTCATGTGGGGCAATGTTCATTGTGAAAAATCAAGGTTAAAACAAAAAAAAAAAGCAAAGGAAAACGCTGAAAGACAAAAAAGAAAATAAATTTCATATTCTCCTTTTCCTGTTTCTAGCCTAATTAGGCCACCTTGCCTAGGTTCTTTTCTCCTGTCTGCTCTGAAACAATGCTCTAAGTAAAAAAGCATAGATAGACAGATAGATGATTGACAGATAGATGATAGACAATGTGATGCATTCTCTGTCTCCTCCCCTTCATAAGAGCCTGAAAAGAATCAGACTTGCAGCTATCAAATGCCAGCCAATTCCCAAAGCTCAACATCTTTCCTTAGTTCTTTCCTTAGCTACTTCAGGAGCTAGAAGGAAGATTCCAATTCAAATTTAAATCCACCTTTAAAGTTTGCAGTCTGTACAGGACACAGGAGCCTACAAATTATTGTTTTCCAGACTATTTGGCCTGGCACTTGATCTTGTCAGTCCAGAAATCTCTATTTAGGAATCTGGACCCAGGTTACTGTCCCAGTGTTCCCATTCCATGGCTCCTACACCTGCAGACAGTATGGAACAACTATAAGAAAATGCACTATTGCTTCAGATCAGCCTCTCCAAAACAGCTCCTTCCCCTTCTCAGGATGCCACTGCTCTGCTTAGAAAGTTTATCTGCAGGAACTGAAAATCTGTTCATCAGGATCATCAAATGAGGACACTGCACTGAGACAAGGGTGGAATCCCACTCCACAACAAAGAGCCAATTAACCTCATGCAATTTAAATGAACTTGTCATCAATAGTGTTTGGGCACAGCCAGCCATGCTCCCCACCACAACCAACCAGGATTGTTTGCTGAGGAATGCTGCACCCCAGCAAGGCACTCCCAAGAAAACAGAATGATCTGGAAGGGCAAGACTGGGACAAATGTTTGTTTGAAACAGCAACAGCTCAGCTCCTCTGAAATAAATGCAAAATTGCAAATAAAAGGGGACTTAGGTATATTCTGCTAATGGCTCTGCTTATTTGGACTCAGATGCCACAGGCTGCAGTAGGCAGAAACCTGCTCTAATATTGCATTTTCTGATAATGGACTGGCAGGTCACTTTCTCCTTGTTTCTTTTTTTATTATTATTTTTCCACAAGCTATTAATATTAAAGACATTTATTTTAGAATGCTTGGGCAATAGGTTGTACCTAAGACTTAAAATCAGTCTTTAAATCTACATGCTGGTCAGGTCTCCTCTGGCCATGATGTACAGGTTGGGCTGCAGGACAGAGGGGAGAATGAAGGAAAAACACTTACCCAGAAGAGACACACACAAAAAACTCCTACTGATTTATGAATGCAACACTTGGAAAGTGTTGAGCATGCAAATCAAAGCTGCCTTGGAGCAGGTTCATTTTGTAGCACCCACATTTGTATGGCAGGTTAATCACACTGATGCTGACAAAGCAATGCCAGGGTAACTTTAATAAAGCTTTGGGGCTTGCTTTCTTTCTTTTTAAAGGTATAGTTCCAGCTCATTTGGGTCCCAGATTTAGATTTGAGTGTGAAGTTTAAAAGGTAAAGGAATGGTCATAAATAAGTGGTCAAAACAAGAAAAAAAAAAAAAAA
>WEIU01007906.1:1575031-1710428 GCA_013389925.1 Aegithalos caudatus | reverse complement strand
AAAGCTTTAGATGTATTTTTTTTTTCATTCACTGCAGTAGGGCATTGCTAGAGGAGAAATCAGAGAATGTAATCACACTTCAACAGGAAACAGCACAAGGGTAAAAAACCATCTTGCAATGTCCTCTGGCATTAGTAATGCAAGATGGTGCAGGAAGAGTTAAGGATGTTTTCTACACTGGTGTTTCACATC
Organism: Aegithalos caudatus; assembly: GCA_013389925.1. Taxonomy (NCBI): domain Eukaryota; kingdom Metazoa; phylum Chordata; class Aves; order Passeriformes; family Aegithalidae; genus Aegithalos; species Aegithalos caudatus. Next base: position 1,710,236 of record WEIU01007906.1, on the reverse strand, counting down.
ATTTTAGGTAACTTACATGGTTTTGGAACAAGACAGGTTTTGGTCAGAGTTTTCTCAGGGTCTCCTTGGTAGAATATAATAACAAGTCTAGACCAGTAATACAGATTTTCTCTGCTTTCTCTCCACCTTTCACACAACTGTCTCAAGCTATACTGTGGCAAAATTGTGACATTTTTGGTAAGACTTCAAGAAAGGAAATGAGATGCAGGAACACAGCACAAATGATTCACCAGTTCAGTCCAATGTGCAATTGTAGATGTGGAGGGAAACTTCAGGTGACATCAGATTAGTTCCTACACCCAGAGCCACCAATTCAAACAACTTCTTCACTGTAGTCTCACTGCTACATCTACATCACCACATAAATTCACACAGCAGAAGTAAATAATTAGATCAAATCTAGTACTGAGGCTTGTATGCCTACACTATATATACTTTTTTTTTTTTTCCCAGGCATTCACTGGGGATTAGATTTAATCTGCTCCCCTCAACCAAACATGCCCACCATGCCTGTGGTTCAGGATTTATCACTGTCCCAGACCTTTTATCTCCATTAGATGTTGGGATGCGTTGCCTGGGGCTGTTGGTGCACAGGAAAACAGAGCTGTGAATTGAATCAGCACACAATCAGGGGGGGACAATGAGGACACTGCCTTCACAGCCACACCACTGCTGGAATCACAACACAAATAGATGTCTTTGTATTACCCACACTTCAACTGGCAAATGGATGGTGAATAAATTTGCTGGCTTTCCCTGAGTCGCTGGGATGGATGTTCTATTTCATTAATGCAGCCACCCCAGCCATCCCTTCATGCTGAAGGTACACAAAGTGTATAAATAAAAAGTGAAGCCCCTGCAAACTGTTAGAAACATGCCCTACAGATGACATTATGTAACTCTGTATTGTACACAGAACTTATGCTCTAAATGAGGGGAAAATTAAACTATTCAAGACATTCCTTGCTATTTGCTGTAAAGCCACAGGTTAGCCAAACACAGCAAGATCTCTGTTGTAGCAGCTATTTTTGCTCCAGTTGCTTTGTATCACACATAAGAGGTTTTCCTTTTGCATCAGATTCTATAGAACATGCTTATTATATAGGCTACAGGCCTCGCTAGATTTCTTTTTAATAAAACCTATCTCTTTCAATTAACTTGATTGGATGTGTTAATGTTTTGGGACTTGATTAATAATCCTGGGAGATAATTCTGCAAAGGTCCAGAGGCACTAAAATGTCCATGCAAATGGGGAATGATGGAGGCATCGTGGATGCAATCTATAACACTCAGCACAGCAGCAAGCCCAGAGCTGCCACGCTGCTCAGCTGCAAAAAACAAACAACCCATATGCCACAAGTATAAACTATCTGGTAGCTCAATCTATCATCTCTCTCATGCAACTGAGCAAGGAACAGAATTAACAGTGTAATACCTTCCTGGAGGAGTGCTTTCATCCTTGGGCTTTAATTAGAGATTTATCTGAACTAGAGCTCCCACTGTAAGCACACTGAAATCCAGATACATAATCCCCAGCTTTTATCCAGCTCCCTAAATAACACTGGAGTTGCCCAGCAGAGAATTTGCACCCCAGGTACAGCTCAGGCTTTGGATTCCTCTCCCGTGCCATGAGACAGACCAAGCACTGACTGAAAGCACCTGAAGCACTGGTGAGCCCAGGGCTGGACAATTTCTGCATCTGCTCCTTGTCTCATCTGCAGAGCAGGGGAATTTTCAGAAGAATGACTTTCAGAGGGTTATTTCCTCATCACTGTTCACTCTGTTGTGTTCCTGACAGCACACAGAGAGGATCCTCTGCTGATAGATGAGGTGAGGGGTGGAGGGTTGGCTGCCTTCTGCTCACCCTCAGGTTTCCATACAGCTCCCCAAAGCTGCTGTAACCTCCTCCCAAACCAAGGCATCACTTCCAACTCCCCTAGGACAGGGAGGGAAAGGAAAAATCCATGCCAGGACCAATGCTGGCTCTTTCCAGAGTGAATCTTCTGCCCTTATCCAGTCACAAGTTCCATTTAATTTCCCAGGTTTGGGGAATATAAATGAACCCAGTGGCCAGATGTGCTCAGCAGAGCCCCCACTGCACCTCAGAGAGCCAGGCTCTCATCTTCAGCCCCATCTCCAACTCCCATGGCCAATCATGGTCATCATCTCACACATAAAGTGATAAAATATTTACAGCTAGAAGGCTGCTAAATTTATTCCCCTGTGCCCACATGCATGATTTGCACAGCAATCCCTTTCTGGCTTAAATTCTGCACACTAAACCTTAATTACTGCAGGCTGACAAAGTGAGAAATTGGACAGGAAACGCGATTTTGAAAAGCATCGACGTGACAGAGGTGACTAACAACCATTTTCAAAAGCAACTTCAGGCAATATCTTAAATAAAACAGTTCATGGATTGTTTTTTTCTTGAGCTGAGACTCATGCTGCTAGTGGAACTGCAAGGGGCAGAAACCTCAAAGTGACCAGGTGGGTGTCCCTCAGGTTTGGTGTGTGACAACAAGCAGAGCCTTCAGGAAGCCACCATCAGTCCTCTTGACAAATGCATCATAAATTAATTGCTAATCTGATGCACAAATCCCTTGGCAAGCCAGTAAATGGAATATTCAGAAATTCAAAATGCAGTTTTCTGAATCCAGAAAACCGAGAGATTTGTAAAAACAGCACTTTTAAAGGAAAATTAATTTTAGATTGATTTATCAACCAGTTTAGGAAATAGTCATCATCATCACCTACACTGACTTTGTTAACTCCTTATCTCTGATTTCAATTTACTTATTATTTAGACATACATACAAATTCTTATTAAACTTGTTTGAAAGAAAGCCTTTCCCTCAGCTGACTTCTTTCTTTCTAAAAATTTACTTTCCTTTTCAGTATCATGAAAGTATTCCAGGCTTCAGCTTTTTGATCACCTGGTAACATTTCTAAAACTCCTACTTTCTCTCCTGTGGTTGGAAAAAATATTTCCCACCAAGATGTTACAGTTTTCTAATTTTAAAACTTCAAAATGCAGATTTGCAGATAATGTGTAACTACAACAAGGCAGAGATTATGGTCACAGCTCTACACTGATGTCAACTGTGGTGGCAAGGCCACAACTAAACCATGTCCCTCAGTGCCACAGCCACACATTTTTTTAAAATTCCAGACCCTGTGATGAAGAGCACAGAATTAAAAACTACTTCATGGATTTGACCATCAGAAAGTTATACCCACACTCATTGGAAGTACTAATGCAAACGTATGCTTGTTTCTTAAATTAAGAGTTAGGTTATTACAGAAATATTAAAATTTCAGCCCAGGCCCAGCTAAATGGCTTAAGATAATACATCATATTTTAATCTAACAAAGGCTTCATCCGTTATCCTGAAATTCAGAATTAGCTCGATGTGTTTCATCCAACTCACTTGTCCTGGATTGTAAAATAATGATGTAATTTGTAATAAATTACTAACACCGAGTTTCAGCAGTGACAAATTGTTTACTTAATTCAATAAAAGAGTGTCACTTTTGTAAAGTGCATAATCTCAGAGAACTCAGCTGGTTGTGAATTGCAGGTTATGAAGAAAAACATTCATGTCAATCCAACGTACAGGAGAAATAAGATCTGAAGCAAACTGACTGCATTCCCTCAGATCACTCTTTTGCACTTTGGTGTCGCTCTCAATTTAAGTTTTTTCAGGAAATCAGCCAGCCTGGAACAGGCAGGATCATTCTCGCTCACTGAGTCTGATCTGACATGACTAACAAAAGCAGACACAATATGTCATAGCAATGAATGACTCATCAGGCTGGGAAAGTCAAAAAAAATACCATTTTCCAAGATACAATTTTTGACCTTTACACTCAACCCCAACCTATTGCACACAGGCCTTGTAGAAACAGCCCTGAGAGTAAGGTGCAATAAAATTTGCCAAAAGAAGGCAAAGTTTGGGGGAAAGGGATGGTATTTACCCACCTCTGGCAGTATTTTGTACAAGAGACAGTACAAAAGTCTCAGCCTTTCTGTGTTTTTAGCCAGAAATTCCTCCTTTACAAATCCTTTCCTTCTGTCAGCTGTTTGGGGGCCCAGGAAAAGTGATTTATCCTTGTTATCCACCTTTTCCATCTCTGTAACGAGGACCAGGACACTGGTCTGTGCCACACCATTGCTGTGACAATTCATTAATGTCTGTGAAGTGCTCTGGAGATGTGAGGCATTATTGCTGGTACATTTTACACTAATTTTTATGTACCCAGTCAACCACTGTCCCCAAATCCCTGTGCTCTGCAGGGCCTAATTGGGCTAAAAGGAAAGAGTTATTGCAGCTTGCCCTGGTGTAGCCAGAAAAAGAGGGAGACAGCTAATTGATTTTTACTTTTTTCACACTGATTTGGATTCTAGTGATGATTAAAGCACCAGTCTTGTTATAGATGTGTTTCCATATGAAATTGCTCTGAAACCAATGAGGTTCTTGATCTGTTTACCCAAATATTATAGGATGAAAAATTAGGACCTAAGTCACCTTCCAGATACTCTGTTGTCATAATTTACATTTTAATTTTCCTTCCACAGCTTGTATCTAGAAAATCAGCTTTTAAAATAACATTGAGGAAAATTCTGTGGGAATGAGAGGAAGAAAATTGAATTAGAACATTACAATAATAGGCAGCAAGTAGCCTACATGACATACTTTAATTTAAATTCATAGAATGGTACTTCTCAGATGATTTCAGTATTTCTTTGATTGTGTGTATTTTCGAGAAATAAAATCCATTTTCATTTAAACCATTGAAACCCAAAAACTCAGACAATCTGTTGTACATAAATCTGCTCTGCTTTCCCCCACTGGACCATGCAGCACACGTTGTTTTCCCTTGTGCTATGAGGTAGCTGGGAGAAGAAGCTGCCAGACAGCTTGGAAGTCATATCTGAAGAGATGAGAGAAGACTGTTAAAAGATAGAAAGGAAATGAGGAAGGATCTGAATGCCAGAACGAATCCAGGATCCGCGCGCGTCAGGGAAAACAAAGATGAACGGAAGATCAGGGGGAGCAGCGTTGAGCTCATCAAGAAAAGCAAGGCAGCAAACCAAAGCCTGGAAACAGGGAGATGAAAAAGGAGCAGTGACAGATCTGTGCTAAGTAAAAAATAGGAAGGAAAGAGGTAATAGTGCAAAGATTATTAGGAAACCTGAGGAAATCGATGATGAATTTTCTTCCATCATTTGCTTCCCAAACCTGTCTGAAACATCCAAGAAATTGTATTTGCCCATCACAGAAAAAAGAAAGACTGAAAAAAAGGAACATGAGTAGCTGGAGTATGGAATGCAGGTACCACTCACACATGGACGCTCACTCCAAAGTCCCTTGTTGTAACTGCACCACGGACTTACTCCTGAGGAAATGCAAACACAGTTCATGTTGCCATAGCTCAACACCACCCTTTGTATTTAAAAAGCAGAGTGCTCAGCCCAACTTTAACTTAAAACACTTTACTCATTAGGTCCATTCCTACGTATGAGACTGTACTCAAATAATTTTCAGGCTTAGCAAAAACCACAAGAAGAAATTCTAACTCCATCCCTACATATTAAACCAGATTCCAATCTTCCCTCCAACAATTTGACTTTTAGGAAACGATAAGGAAAGCATTTACAGTAAGAGTGCTTTTCAATAAATCATCATTAATTATACATGCACACTAAGTGCATCAAACAAGTTTGGGCACACAATTAAGGGACTAATTACAGTGACTCTGCAATTCCAGACTTAAATGGACTCACCTGCCCTCAGATTCACCTGATCATTTTTAGGGGGGGGCTACTTAGTTGCACAACGGCTCCTTCGCTATTAAGCGCCAACTGTTGAAAATTTTTAAGCAACTGCACTTCCATGCCTAATTAATCATGTAATTGCCATCATTATTGGGACACCTTTTTGATAACTTAGCCTTTGCAATGCTTCAGCTGTAAGGCAGGCAGATGGGAGAGTGGAGAAGCAAGTGTTGCAGCCACGCACAATCAGGCGCGAGCTCAGCTTGCACGGCGCGGAGCAGCCTCGGCTCTGACGGAGCCATAAAGGAGGAAATGCTCCAGCAGCAATCCAGGGATGCCCAAGATCCCTCAGGATCTTCCCCCTCACAACCCACCAAGGGCTGAAAAATCATAAAAAGGACATCCAAGTACAGTCTGGTGATGAGACTTAGTGTACACGCTTTGCCATTTCTATCAGTACAACCGTAATTTCTCCTGGAGGTTTGGAAAAACTTGGTATGGTCCCAACACTGGTTTTTCCCTAGTCAGGTTCTGCCTGTGCCTTCCCAAACACCTTAAGCTGAGCAGAACTGAGCCCATTGTTCCAGCAGGAGCAGGTTTGCACAGGGATCAGTGTATGTGAAAAGGGCCATCCAGATCCATCTGTGATCTCAGCATGGTTATTCCCTGGACAGATAATCAATGCCTGCGGATAAGCAGCATTTTCCTTGTATCTTATTGAGTGCTACACATTTCTAAGCATGGACACACAAAAAAGGAGTATACACAAGGAAAACTGAACTTACTCAAACTTCCTCCACACTCAGACCCGTTTCAAGGATGAACAGGAGCCATTCACTTTTATTTCTTCCCCACCATTTCTCAGAGACTTTTTCAAACAACAGAACTGAAAGTGCAGAATTCAGGGGAAAGCAACATCTGTCTTGGTGGCACTTGCAATTGAATTTTGAAGCCTTGAGAATTTCTAACTATGTTTGAAAACCATCACCACTGGTTGGAGGGTTGGGATTACCCAAATACCATGTGAAAATTCTGACAAAGTTTTTCCACCTCTGGGTTGAAACCTGAGAGAACCTGAAAAGGCTGAAAATGTGGCTACTCCAGAAAAATATTAAAATAAAATCACAAACTTCTGCATTGTGCTTGGGTCAGGGAGAGGCTACAAATACCAGAGGGTTTCTGATGTCACGTGCACCATTTCAGGAGCTGTGCATCAAAATGAATGTTCTGTAATGGCAAAGTCAACAATGGGATTTCTTGAGAAATGAGGTATTTACCAGCAGAGGAAAGGCCACTCTACCCTTTTTATTGCCTGTTTAGAGCAACCTATTCCTGTCTTCACCAGGCTCCATGTGCAAATTCCACCAAATACACTGTGATTTGTATATGTGTGTATGGGAGGGGGAATATTTGTGTAAGATTCAAAGAGCAGGATTTCTCTAATATCTAACAGGTTTTTTTTCCTAACTGGTTGGCATTTGGGGCTCAGCTCTGCCTTACTCTGCAACAACTAAAACTATTTCCTACTGATACAGCAGTTTAACAGTTTGTTCTCCCTGATGTATGTGATAAATAGAGCAGCTTCAAACCCTTTAAAAATATTAAAGGTTTTATGGCTGGATGTGTGACAGCCTTGATTAATCCTGTGCTGACAGCACGAGTCAACGTGTGCAGATATCTGCATTCAGGACCTTCAAAGTTGGAAGAGTTTTCTTTGATAAAGGTAAAGAAGCTTTGTAAAATATGGCTTGTGACATGCAGCACTGGGAGAGAATTTTAATGCTGCAATAGATACTATAGTTCAGTAGGAAAAAAAAAAAAAGTTCCACGACTGAAAATTCAGTGGGTTTTGAGGGTTTTTTTGTCTGCAAAAGGACGTGGACTTGCTGGAAGGCCATGAAAATGATCAGTGCTGGAGCCCCCCTGCTTTGGAGCCAGGCTGGGAGAGTTGGGGATTTTCATAATGGAGAAGAGAAGGCTCTGGGGAGACCTCAGAGCCCCTCAGGGCCTAAAGAAACTCCAAGAGAGCTGGACAGGGACTTGGACAAGGACATGGAGTGGCAGGAAAAGGGGGAATGGCTTCACACTGACACAGGGCAGGGTTAGATGGGATATTGGGAAGAAATTGCTCCCTGTGAAGGTGGAGAGGCCCTGGCACAAGGTGCCCAGAGCAGCTGTGGCTGCCCCATCCCTGGAAGTGTCCAAGGCCAGGTTGGACAGGGCTTGGAACAACCTGGGACAGTGGAAAGTGTCCCTGCCCATGGCAGTGGTGGCACTGGATGGGCTTTAAAGCCCTTTCCAACCCTGTGATTCTGTGCAAAAGAAACTAGAAGATGAGAAAGAATGATCCAAAACAGAGCTACTCACGCATAGCTTAATGGGTATCTACATATTTTTTCACCCAAAATTTAAAGATTCTACAATTTAAAAAAAAAAAACCTAAAATTACATCAGTCTCTAGGGCTCTCAGAACTGAGTTAAACCCATACCTGTCCCATCCTGCTGTTGTTAGATGAAAGCTGGAACATTTCCTTTTGGAGCACAGTAGTGACTTTTAACTTCCTTGGACTAATACCAACCCTGAAGGCAGGAGGATGCTCAGGATTTATTTCACACCTTATTTACCTCAAAAGTATTTCACCCTTATTTTGGTATCTGTGCTGTGTCTTTGTGCTGGATTGCTAGAACACCAACAAACTGGTCTATGGGTTTAAATTCAGAACTAAAAAATAACAATATTGAGTAGGAGGTAGCTGCCTAGGAGAGACCATGGGGCAGGCTGCTCTACTCCAGGTCCAGCTTGATTATGATGACAAATGGCAGAGGAAACCTTCTTGCTCACCCAAACAAAGATCAGCCACTATCGTTTTCAAGTTTCCATAGCAATGTGATAGTCCAGTATAAGCAGAGCTCCAGGGAATATGGAGAAACAATACAATTCAATTATCTCCATCATTTCAAATGGCTGATTGGAGTGGGGGGAGCCTCAGGAAGCCAGCCCACTTCCAAGAGAAGGAAAATAATCTCTTTATCTTTGGTTTTTTAATTCTGTCAGGGATGGCCTAAATTAGGGAGTGACAACTTGCAAAGCAGGGACATATTCTCTTCTTAAATCAGGTCTGGAAATGCCGTGAGATGAACTCTGATAATGCAGCCTGCAAGCCCTGGGAGCCAAAGCTGTGCAAAATTGTTTAATATGGTCAAATCCTTTAATCCTCATATCTGCTGATGCAGAAAACAGAATATTTCTACCATTTATTACCAGAAACATTATTTTCAAACTCCATAAATGTTGCCTGAAGATCTTATGCAGTGGAGAGAGCAGAGGCCTGCGTTTTCCTCGCTGGACAATTTTGATTCTAATTTATTTAGGCACAAAGCGACACACATAAATGAACAACCATTGCTTTTTCTTCATCCCCTTCAACGATTTATTTCAAGAAGAACTTGATGCCTTTTCACCTTATTCTTTACTATCTGTAAAGTTCAGGAACTTGAATGCCCTGAAAAACTTAGGAATTGATCAGAGTTGTAATGAAAAAGGATCTCTTTCTCTCTCCCGTAATACAGGAAAATAAAATATCATTAACTCTGCAGGGCAGTGTACTGAAGATGGATCAATCCCTCTCTTTTCCTACCATCCCATAACACAGGAGCAAAGGGGTCAGTCAATAATTGCCAGTAAATTTGGAACGAATAAAAAGAAATACTCAGTTCACACAGCCAGCCCGAGGAATTTCCCATCACGAAAGGCCATCGAGTCAAACGCTCCAGCTGGATTCTGAAGAGGCAGGAGGAATTTTGTAAGCACTGATTCCTCAGCCAAGAGGTTGGGATGGAAGGCACAGCACCCAGGGGAGATAAGAGAGCAATAAGGTAACGATGATTACATTTCATGCTCCAAAGCACGAGACAAGAGCAGCCGGGGCGGGTGCCCAGCGCCCGCGCCGCGCTCGCTGCCCGAGTTAGGGGTGGCTGCAGCCTCCTCTGCTCAGACAGAGCTGAGCTTGGGCCCAGAGAGCACTACTGACAACAACGTGCCCCAATCAGGGGAGCACCCCCACAGGAATGGGATAAAACACCCCATTTTCCCAGCACAGAATGTGGTGGGATGCTCCGGTGCTTACGGGGCTGTGAGGCCTCTGGGGAGAGGGGGATGGAGAAGTCCTGCCTCAAACTTCCATCCTGGGGTGTCCAGGCTGTTCTCCCCTCCATGGGGTGCTCTGAGGGGCACATCCTGCACTCCTGCTGCTTCTGAACCATCTCCCAGCACTGGGTACAGGTCATAAAGATCACTGGTAACAAACCAGACTCTGTGGAGCATCTCATGGACTGCTGTTCCAATTGTTTGAGCAAGAGGAATCCAAGAGCCTTGCAGGAGCCTTGCAGGGATGTGGCTCCAGGGCTGGCCCATGGGCCAATCTGCCACATGCACAGGGCCATCTGTGCTCTCCACTGTGGTAACACTGGCATTCAATCCATCCTGGAACATTTTTTTTGCCTGGCAAAAACCCCTCTCTCTACTGGAAGGCAACAAGTCCCTCCATCAGAGACGTCTGGGGTGATCCGTGCAGGTGATCAAACAAAATCCCCACAATAACTGTTTATTTGCTGTCAGCCAGCTCTGTATCTGAGGCAGCCCAGCCTATTAACAAGGCAGTCAGCATCATTTGCTTCAGAGACCAGAGCTGAGATATGGGTGTGCAGGAAGAGGGACATAATTTGTCCAGATGCAGCGAGGAGCCCAATGACTAATTCATGAAAGTGCGATTGATTTTGATGAATCAATGCATTACAGGGTCCAGGGGAGGAGGGGGAGGCACTGGGCATTTTACAGGCTCAACGACAGGATCACACTTTGATCTGAGAAACAAAGACAACCTTCTTCTGTGTCAGAAGGAAAGCCCTGAGTTGTTTTTTTTTTTCCAGTCAAAAAATGTGGCTTCACTCTTCTAAGAGACAAACATCCCCTGTCCATACATTTTCCAAGGTGCAGATGCTGTGAATTAAACTGTCTTGGATAACCTCATTCAAATCAGCTAAAACACCCAAATTTTAAGAGTTACTACCCCCAACTGAGATCAAAACCAGTTCAGATGGGAAAAAAATACATACAAATCAGAAAAAATAATGTTAGCTGTTAGCATATTCCCGTCCCTGAATTGTTAAAAACCTCTCTCGGAAGAAAGCACCTGTAAAGAAGAAATATAGATTTATATTTTAATGGGGAAAAGAAAAACCCAAACAATTTTTTACAGCAAGAAGAGATAAATGAGAAATTCCCCCATTTAAGTTAAAAGGAACAAGAAAATTTTTGCTTTCCCCATACTTTTATTACAGGTAAATGGGAAAGCAAATCCATTACTATCCTCACATTTCAATCGCTCATTGTCTATCAAATTTCATAATATCCACTTCCCTGAGAGCTGTTCTCTCTCTCTTTTTGCAGATCATGAGCAAAACTGAGACACTACCTGGTTAAGGCTAATTCAAATCCCATTCTCTACTGGGATACAAATACATCTCTGTGTATATTAAGATAGGGAAGGTTTATGGTGGGTGACTGACTCCAAGGCTGATTTAACATTTGCCATCAAGCAGAAATGCACATTCACAAATACACCAAGACTAACAAATTGCTCCCTGATTTCTATTCCCCAGGTGCCAGCCTGCAAGGAAACCTATTTAGGTTTATTCCCCATATTGATATACAAAGTAGCAGTAACCAAACTCTGATTCTCTACACTTTACTTCCCATTGAGCCCACCATAGGGGAAATCATTAGCTTTGACCTTTTTGGAGGAAAAGAGAGGAGAGGTGGATTTATCAAAAAGGAGGTTTTACTCCAAGCCTTGGCTCTTTAGGCCTCTGAATGGATTTTCCTGACCCAACAAGTATCTGTGGCACTTAAAAAGAGCTCACCTCCCTTGAAGGTGAGAGTAAAAAGTTCATGCAGGCACGTGAGCATCTTCTCCTCTGCCCAAAGACAACACGGTCAAGGGAGAAAATCAATCTCTGCTCTAAAGCATAATCATGGTTTCAACTAAGACCGATGGCTGAGCAATTGAGTGCATGCATTTCCAACCCTGCCCTTTGATATCTGCTGGTTATTTAACCTGGAAATTTGAAGAGAAGGAGTCAGAGAGAACCCGCATGCAATAAAAAGAAATAATTATATTCTCATTCCTAAGCACTCTGAAACCTTGCAGAAGGGTAAGGGACAAACATGGGTCAGAAACCAAATTGGGAAATTCCTGTTTCTGAAGAACAGTGCTCCAGGAGAGGCTCAGAAATGAATACCCTATGTGTTACTCCCGCCCTTTCAGGGTCATCTCTTATTTCTTTTTTAATAAAATAAATATTACCGAGATTAAAGATGTTCCTCAGGCTCCCAGATAAGTTGGTCCCCCTGAGGAGGTGGTCTGAATGGCTCTGAAAATGAAACTTGAAATTAAATGCCAAGATTATTCCTCTCCTAGCATTGCTCCTCACACTGATGGGTTCAGTGGTGGCTTTTTTCCTTCCCACCTCTGGCAGTGAGGACCATGGGGATCCCCCAAAGGACTTTTGGAAGTCCAGCCTGTCCTTGTGTCCAGCACTTGCCCTTCCCTTGCATGCTAGCAGCACCCAGGATCTGAGGACACCTTGGAGGCTGGGAGCTCTCTGGTGTTTCAGGTTCCTACCTGACCTTTTACAATTCTCACACATCCTGTGAACTGACAGGACACTGATGGCTGCAGTCACTGATTTGCAAAGCAAGGTGTCCAAAGGACCTTGCTCCAATTTAAAAAAAAAAGTTTAAAATCCATGGATAAACCACCTGAAAGTGGAGCAGATGGAGAAAAGTTCTACCCTGCCTGGCAGCAAAGAACCTTAATCCAGAGGGGAAATGGGAAACAGTGTTGGAAGGATAACTGATCCTGCCCCGTGTCAGGATTGAAGGTCTGAGTGAACAACCCCACCAGTGTGAGCAACCAGCAGCAGGAATAGCAGTGGGAGAAAACAGAAGGATGCTGAAAGGAGAAGAGGAAGAGCCTGTGGGAAAAAGTAAGAGAACTGAACTAGAACATGAAGAAGAAAATCACCAGAATGAGCATTATCAATGGTTTCAGTGGGAATGGTGCAATGGAAATGGTGTGACCCAGAAGAGCTCCCAGGGGAGCCACTCACTGCCACTGCTGTCACCCTGCCTCCTGGAGATGCCTTTCTGGTTCCTTCCATTCCCATTCTCATTTTTTAATCCAGCTAAATCCAGCTCCCACCCCTGCCCAGGACCAGCCTTCTCTGCTTTCTCTCCCATATCTCTCCCATGCACTCCCTGCCCTGCCTTCCTTGCACCATTGTTCCAGGCAACTGAAAGGCAGGAATTGTCACCCCTCCACATGGGAAGAGCAGGAACAGGCACCAAGTGACAGACAAGATGCACAAACATAACTCACTGCTGTGAAAGCAATTAATGGCACTCCTGAAACATTTTTCTCAGTAAGAGACATTCAAATTCAGCCAATCTGTCACAACCCTCCATTTGTCATTGTCATTTTTACCATTGTCATGTTATTTGATGCCATTAGGCAGACAAGAGCAAGTCGTAGGAACAACTGAAATAAGCATAAGTTGATAAAATAAATTAGCTCCGAAATTTGTATACACAGATATTAAGTAAAAAGCAAAATGATGTCAAGGTTGAAAAAATTAGGAATTGAATTTTAACCAGCCCACATGTTTATGGCTGATTTCCTGATGAATATTTTATTTTTAATAACCTTCCTATCACATTCACTAAAAGGTCTTACCAAGGATGGATCAGTAAACAAATCTGAGGGGGAAAAAAGGCTGCTCTGAAACATAAAACACTTTCAAAGCTCCAAGTCCCTCGAGAGTAAGAGTCAAAAGGAATAAAGACAACTCTTAGCATGAAAGGGGAGGACATGGTGTGACTAAATAAAAGGGCCATATTTGATAGGTACAAATTGGATATGTTTCCTACCTCATTCCTGCTGCTTTAAAATGTCAAGTCCATATGCAGATTTGCCAGAACAAACACCTCTTACACATGGGCAGGGGCTCAGACTTGGGCCTAACTCTGAAATCAAAACCTTTTCAGGTTTTTGTTTCAGCTCTTTCAAGCTGAGCTAATACACACCAGAGTTCGGGATACAGCATGGAGCACACTGCATCCCATGCCAAACACCATTCCCTCTGCCACAGGATGCAGTGCTCTGCTCCTTAGGAAGTCTCCCCACATCCACTTATTTCATCAAAAGATAATCTCCATTTTCACCTTCAAAAAGGGTAGGTAATTATAAATGCATTCTTTTTACTCAAATATTTTAAGCAAGTAATTGTTGCCCATGGGAGAGAGTTTAATTATTTCTGATGAACAGCCAAGACACGGAATCAGGAGAACATGACAGGAAGAGTGTGGAAAATGTGTTCCAGTGCTTAATTGTGCGGCTATCTTGCCTTTTCATCCTGAAAAACCAGGCATTGATTTTTTTTTTCCCCTCCTCCCAGCTGATTTCACACAATCTTCAGTTTAGTAGTACAAAAGCATACCCAACTGCAAAGGATCCCAGCTCCCTGAGCCAAGGCATCCATGATTTCCCACCAGGAATGGGCTGATCCCATGCAGCTCTGTGGGTAGCTCAGCACTGGGACAGCTTGGGATGGCCTGGGTGACACTGGCTGGAACAGGGGAGCCACTTCTTGTCCCTCACCACAGTGTGCTCAGCTGAATGGCAAATGTGATAAAAACAGTCACAGAACAATGGAACAGAATCACAGAATGGCCTGGGTGGGAAGGGACCTTAAAGATCCCCTTGTTCCAATGCCCTGCCATGGGCAGGGTCACCTTCTCCTAACCCAGGTTGTTCCAAGCCCCATCCAGCCTGGCCTTGGACACTTCCAGGGATCCAGGGGTAGCCACAGCTTCTCTGGGCACCCTGTGCCAGGGCCTCACCACCCCCACAGGGAAAAACTTCTTCCTAATCCCCAATCCAAACCTACTCTCAGTCTGAAGCCATTCCCCCTTGTCCTGTCACTCCAGGCCCTTGTAAATCATCTCTCCACCTTTCTTGCCAGCTCCCTTCAGACACTGGGAGGCTGCAATTAGGTCACCCCAAAGCCTTCTCCTCTCCAGGCCATAAATTCTAACACTTTATGGCCTTTCCTAAGTAGGAATAATGAGACAACCCAGGAGACAGGAGCTGCTTTGCCACAGCAAGCCCATCCATAAGCAGACAGACACTCTGGAGGATGCACAAACTTCCCATCTCACATAGAATATCTTGTCCATAACAGACTGATCCTTCTGATTTTATGTCAGCTGAGGTTGGCCATGTGACCTGGAGCATGTGGCTTTATAGTGCTTTTAAAAGAATTAACTATTACTACCACTCATAAATTTTCCTTTGGCTTCCTGCTCAGTAGCACACATGTACAAAACCATTTTATTTTTGGAGAGGGACTCTGGAAAAATTTCCATGCACTTTCTTTAATTTAAAAAGTATCTTGCACCAGTTGCTCAGGTAAGTGATTCATATATGCAAAAAAGAATTCCCTAATGCATCTCATCTGCTGGGTAAGGGTTTATCACACACTGAACACTTGAACCTAACCATGATGCATCCTATAAGGGCTTTTTCTGCATCCACACACTATTGGTGCCTATAGAGAGGGCTGCAGGTCTGTAAATGGCAGGAGAAAACCACCCCCTGTGAATGGGTACATGAGACTGGGTCATGACAAGTGAATGCAGTAGCAGGCTGGACTTGAAAAGAAAAAAGATCAAACAAGGAGCTGCAGAAAATGCATCTCAGCACTCTGCATTCCAGGGCTGGGAAACTGTGCCTGCCTCGTGCAAATTCCCCCCAGCAGCCATGGAAATAATGCTGAGGAAGCAAATGTCACGTATCCTTCTGTGAGTTTCCACTGTCCTCTTCCCAAGAAGTATTCCAAAATGTTATCTCTCACTAGTGCCATCACAGTCCCCTTCCATCATGTTTTGAAAAGGCTTTTCCTGCTCTGTAAGAAAACAGTGAAAATGGGAGAAATGACAGAGAGCTGATGGAGAAAGTCCTTCAGGAATGCAGCCTGTGATGGATGCTGTTCCTCAGGATAGCCTGAGGTGCAGGTCCCAGAGGAGCACAATGGATGTGTGAGCTGGAAGAGGCAGCAGTGCTTTCCTGGTGTCCCCCAGGAAAGAGTTGGCAGCAGCAAAATGAGGCAGGAGTTCCTGCAAGGGGAAATGTGGGACCAGCCTCAGCCCTGCCTGCCACCAGCATAAACTCTTCCTGTAAATACAACACGAGCTCAGGGCTTTCCTTGGTATGGGAAAATGCCCTAGACATGGTGGAGGCCAGCATGGAAAAGCAGCAAACAAAACCTGCAAAGTACAGTTGTGACAAGCCTGGGTCACTGAGAAATGCCTCAAATTGCTTGGAAATTACTGCATGCTACATGTCCTGCCTTAAAAAGCCACTTGGATTCAAGGAAAATTCCAAGGAAGGGACAGGAGCAGTGCTAGGAGACCTAAGGAACAACTTGCACATCATAAATAATGAAGAGTGAACAATTCACCAGCACTTACAGACTAAAGCAGACCTGTGTTGTTTGCCAACTTGAGGGAAACACTAAATGCAATTTCAAAAATCTAAATTCTCATAAAGCCTAAGTTGTAGGCATGAAAGCAGTAAGGAGAGTTTATATATGAATTTGATTGGAATAATGGAATCATAGAATCATAGAATCACAGAATCACAGAATCACAGAATGGCCTGGGTTGGAAGGGACCTCAAAGCTCAGCTTGTTCCAGCCCCTGCCATAGGCAGGGACACCTCCCACTATCCTAGGTTGGTCCAAGCCCCATCCAACCTGGCCTTGGACACTTCCAGGGATCCAGGGGTAGCCACAGCTTCTCTGGGCACCCTGTGCCAGGGCCTCACCACCCTCACAGAGAAGAATTCTTTCCTAATACTTAATCCAAACCTACTCTCTTTCAGTCTGAAGCCATTCCCCCTTGTTCTCCAGACTCTTGTAAAAATGTCCTTCTCCATCTTTCCTGTAGGCTCCCTTCAGGTACTAGAAAGGTCATTTATCCTTAACCTTACATTGCAACAACTCTCCAAGGACAATTACCTACCTTCCCAGAGAAAGCATGGGTTGGATTTTTTAATCTTCACTCCTATGGTTAAAAAGCCCACGGTGGGATCCACTTCTGGTTTGTTTGTGTTCTTATCAGAGATGACAGCTGAATTGCAAGCTCTCTCCCTGCTCACACATCATTCCATTTAATGAAGTACCTGGATAAACACAATTTGCTGATGAGCAGAGCTGGGGGAGTACAAGGCAGGGAGAGGGTGAGCTGGTGTCTCCCCATCCCATGTGCTCCTCAGCACAGAACCAGAGCAGCTCACTCAGTTCTCTCTCACCAGCCATCTGTAACTAAAAAATAACATTTTGGGGGCTTTGATGGGCGCTCTGAACTAACAATTGCCCAGAACTGTTATATCCATTTATCTCTACTCCTTCCAAAAAAAAAATCACTCTCAAGCCTTCCCAAACATAAGCCTAGTTTAATGAGGCACCTGTTTCACAGGAATCTCTGTAGCCTCTGCAATCACACAAAGGGGGTTTGCAAGCTGACTGAAATAACCCCAGAATATTGCTACTCTGCATTTAATCTCCTTTAAAAAAATTAGCTTTTTTTTTTTTTTTTTTCCTATTGTTGTTTGTGGGGCTTTTTTCCTTATTCCCAAATCCTTCAAATGTCACATCACAGTGCTCATCAGCTGGGAAGCCCCTCAGAAAGTACAGATCACGTGTGAATAAACTCTCTATGAAGAGAAAAATTCACTTACAAGAGCTGGAAACTGCATGTACCAAGCATCAGGCTTTGCATTTGTTCCTCTTCCTTTTCATCCCTTTTGTCATCTCTGTGATTTACCTCCCAGTCTGCATTTTGTGTGGCTTTATGGCATAACAAATCCAGGCTAAAACTCCTTGTTTCTTGACTTTAGAGAAGTACAGGATACAGATAAAACACCACTATATCACCTCAACCATCCACCTGCCAATATAACAATATTTTTCACAGTGTATATTTTAATACTTCCTCCCATCTGACTATCCAATGTCCTGAGATATGTGAGTCACGCTGCCACGTCCTCTTCTCTATGATGAAATGCTGCCAAGTACACCCCAAATCCCTATTTATTTTTCATATTTTCATACTTCATCTCCAACTTACATTAAATTGTCCCTTCTATTGCCCTCTCAGTCTGTTCTCCCAGCGCCAGCTGTGCTCCCACGCAGCTCTGCTGAGCTCCAGGAACACCTGCATTTGTATTTTCAAGGTGAAGGCAGTTTGTTATCTTTTTGCCCACGTTCCTTATCTCCCTCCCCTATATTATCTGCACATCTCCTCGAACCGAGATCATTAATTTGCACACTTTACACTCTCTCTCCCAGCTCATTAATGAAGAGGTTAACTAAAACTGGACCTAACACCTTTCCCAGAAAACCCCATTAGGTGCCTCTCCTGCCTGCAATCCTTGGCTATCCATCACTCAGCTTCTGCTGCACGGTCTCCTGGCTGTGCTTCACGCTGCAACCCTCGCTAAACTCATTTGTCAAAGACATTTCTTGAAATGCGATACCAAACGCTTTGGAAAAATCCAAATTTATGACATTAATTACATTACCTGCTGCCAAAAGAGGCAGTGATTCTGTTTGAAGGCACAGAGCACAATCTTAGCGGGATTTACTCTTTGTAAACTTGTATTCTTTGCTGCACTCGGTTTCATTAGCCTTCTAACACCACTGATTTTAGCTCCATTTACTTCACTGATGATAGAAGATACTTCTCAAATGGAACTGCCAGAATCACTTTACATACTGTTTTCAAACTGATAGTCTATTAGCTTTCCACCAGGTAACCTATGATTCCTCCAATTTTATCAGCTCCCCTTTACTGTAATTTGCCCCTTTTGTTTACCCAGAGGCTGCTAATTAAATCCCTGCAGGTGAAGTTCATTCCTCTGCAGAAGACCAACATCAGTGTGTCTATCTTTAAACTTTTCTTTCAAATGGCAGAAAAGGATTTCTTTCTACATTAAAGAAGAAACAAAGAGGGGGAAAGAGAGTCAGTGAAGGGTGTGTGGCTGCCACAGGCACTTTGTGCTGCCCCAGGACCCAGCCCAAGGGTGCTGTGCTGAAAATCCCACTTAATGCCAGCTTGGACATATTGTCTCACTTTTGGCACCCTCCTAGACACTCTCCATCACTTCAGCCACACAGACATCCCATGGCTTGCCCCAGCTCCTGCTTCAGAAGGTGCTAATTAGATCAAGGTTTGTAACATTTGCACCTCTAAATGTTAGACAAGCCCATCAGCTCTTCCACTGCTGAGTCACCAGTTTAACTCCTTGGGCCCCTGGAACTCCACAGCATCTGGTTTTCCTCAGCTGCAAAGATCTGAGGGCTCTCACTGTGCTCCTCCCCACCCATCATCAGTTACATCCACATTTATTACCTCCAGGCTTCCTAGGATATTTTTGGATGCCAGAGGTAACACACATTACACCCCTTCACAACTACTGGGCAAAATATGGCCCCATCAAAACCAGCTGACGATCAATACTAATTCCCTGGAGCCAGAAACTAATCTTTCTTTTCACTATAGAAATGTTCAGAAAGTTTTTTAGCACTGTAGTCATTTAAATTCCTATTAAATAGACCCTTCTCGTAATTTGTTATAGGCCTGCTCTCCACCTTGAACTTCCTTCTCCTTTATAGATTATTTCTAAGGAAGTTTCTTTTTCTTCTTTTTTTGCTGACTCCAACTCCAGCTTATCTTTGTTCTTTCACATTTAACTCAGCTCTGTATTCTTCCCTCTCTACTCTGGACTTTCAACATACACTTTTAGCCTCAGTTTCTGAGAGGTCCCTCTTTGAGGCACAGCATCACTGACTGTTCATCAATCCCTTCCAGCCATCCCACTTTACCTCCTAAAACTTTCACAATTCTCCAAAATACAGTTTCCTGGAACCTTTGTATTGCAGCTGTCTGTGAACTAATGCATTGCTTCTTTTATCCTGGGTTTTCATTTTGGGCTCCATTGTGCTGGGTGTGTCTGTGGCTGAGCAAACCCATCTTGTACAATTTCCCAGATGGAGCTACAAAGGCTCTGAAGGGACAGGGACACAGCCCAGCCTGGTGTCATTATTAACCCATTAGCTTACAACCCATCCACCTTCTCCCTCCTCTGAGGCTTGGCTCATCCCACTTTGAGATGGAGAACTGGGATGAAGCACGTGGCACACCTACCTCTGTTTCAGGCAGCAGTGGAAAACCCCAACAAACTCCTTCAGAGCCTGTAATGGAATTAAATACAAACACATCTAATACAGATTAAAATGGGATTGTGAAATTATGGGCAATGTAGGAGCATAAAGACAGAATTACAGAATTACCTGCAAGAGGCATCGAGGATTTGTATTATCAGCTTTCCTAAGCAGCAAACAAAATGATAGATTTTCTTTTATTCTTAGTAGCAATTTTTGTTTGGCCTAAACCAGCATGTAGTTTGAGATCTTTTGTGTTGTGCAATGAAGAAAATGAATGAAGAAATGGCCTCAGAATGAAAGGATGGTTATGTACATCATAACAGCTAATGACTCGCACATACTTCAGGGATATGGAAGCTGTGAGGAGATTACATTATTTTCTGAGTGGAAGAGATGATGGTCATTTAAAGCCATGTATATTCTCCAGCTGTTTATTGTCTTGTTAGCTGTCATTCCAACAGTAGAGGAATAATTCCTGTATCCCTTTAGTGGGCAGCTTAAATTTGGATTTGTGGAGCCTCACACATATTGTGGCGTTATTTGGAATAAACTCCCAGCCTGTCCTCACCACTCCTGCAGGCTTTGCATCCCTGGCAAGGCCTGTTCCTCATGTCCTGCCCTCCTTGCACAGGGATGCAATCCCAGATTCTCAGTGCTTTAGTATCCACAATATCTGCTTGACCGGGGTGTCCCTCTCTGTGGTGATGTGCTAACAACACAGACTTAACTTCACACAAATTCACAGGCACAGTTTTTGATTCCACAAACACTTAACAAAGGCAGTTTAACCAATATGGATTTATTGCTCTGGAAGGGCAAGCTACAGCCCTCCCAGCCCTGGGCACCCTCCTGCCCTCCAGCAATCCCTGCTGCTAATTAGCACCGAGGTTCCCTGGGATGCTGAGGATGGATCAATGCTCTGTTCCTCCAGCCAGCACCACTGCTGAGCAAAGCTGTGCTTCAGCACAGGGGCTCCTCTCCTCTGCAGCCAGGCACAGCTCAGCAGGTGACAGCTGAGGTCCCAAAAGGACCTTCCCCCAGGCTGTCACCCAGCCCAGGACCTCTGGGGACTCTGACAGAAGCAAATGCTCTGATGGGGACTGCTGGGCTGACCACATTTTTCATTAGGGCTGGAAAACACTTTCAACCTCCTGGGATCCAACTCTTCCCCCAGCACTGCAACATCACCACAAAGCCACATCCCCAAGTGCTACATCTACCTGTCTTCTAAATCCCTCCAGGGATGGGGGCTGTTGCAACACTTGACAATCCCTTTGCTGAAGAAATTTCCCCAAATATCCAATCTAAACCATCCCAGCGCATCTTGAGGCGTTTTCCTCTTCTCCTGTCACTTGTTAACTGGGAGAAGAGCCTGACTCCCATTATTTACCTACTTCACAGCTAAATGTAAGGACTAAACAGTGAGAAAAATTCACAGCCACACCAAATTTTGGGTGCAGACACCATCTGCAGATTAATTCCTTTGAGGGACCAGGAGCTGGAGCTATTTCCCAGCCCAGGGGAAGCAGGAGCTACCTGGCAGAGGGATTTAAGCAATCACTTTGGTGGCATACAGGGTGGCTGGCATGGTTTCAATGCTCCTCACAGTTATGCTTTGGACAACAGAGAATTAACTCAGAGCAGTTGAGAAAAATGTGTATTTTCACGAGTGAGTTGTCCTCATGGGCTGTAAACCCTGACACACAGGAGGTGGGACACACTCACCTCGTGCACTGAATTCCTGGGGCTTTCTCAGGCTGGGCTGCTTCCTAGCTAAAAACTGAATTACTAATACTATTCAAAAGAAGGAGGATTTAGCTGGAAAATAAATAACCTTTTACCCTTAATTTGTTCTTCAATTTCACACTCCTCCTGTGCTCATCTGGACGTCCCTCAATAAATAATAAACTCACAGTGCCACAATGATCTGCATATTCCCTCCCCTACCAGAGCCTGAGTGCTCTGAGGAATCTCATTTTTTTTCCCAGCAATCACTCTGAAAAGTGATTTTATCCTTTTCTTCCCTTTTAACCCCTCCCAACACAACCAGAATGGGAGCAGTTTTCTCCCTTTTGTTTTGACTTATTTTAACTACGTTTTCTCTCGTGAAAATCTGTTGAGATTATAGAGAGCTACAGGGGTTTCAGTGCTGTTCATCAATAATTTCAGTTTGGTTTTAGAGCTTGCTAGCCTCATCCTAAGAATCCATGACAGAAGGATATAAAGCACAACCAAGTTTTTTCAGTAAATTCTTTTTATATTCCATTTTAAAAAAATCCAAGAACTATGAATTCTTTTGGCTTACCATCTATACCAAGGATATTTTTTCACATCTATTCTCTTATTTCTCTTTCAGGAGGCTGATAATATCTCTGAAAGGAGCATATAATACCTCTAAATATGTAAAACATATTGTCTTAAGAGTCTGGCTCTTTCTGAAGGACAAAAGAGAAATATTATATCTGTGATGACTCACTGATTTACATTGTTTTGTGGGGTGTTCAGATGATACAGAGATGAATTCATTTACATGTGCATATTAAAATAAATTAATAGAAGACTGATATTTAATTACCTTAGGAATAGGGACTTTAATACCTTCTCTACCTTATTTTTATTCTGTGATTGTTCAAACACATTTGTGAAAAGAAATGCTGCCTAACAAGGCACCAAAACAAGAAGGTTAAAAACAGATTAAAAAAAAAAAGCAGTGGGAGAAATTGCTCTTTCTTGCAATAGTTGTCTACTGGGTAATAAATGCTGCAGAATTTATGCCATTTTGGAGAAAAAAAATACTCCAGAATACAAAATATTGCAGGTTAAAGTATCTTAATTACAAAAACTTCATATTCAATGAACTCTTGCCAAAATAAACTGTGCACATTATCTAAAAAGCAAGTGTTAATTAAAACTGTATCTTGATAGCCTTCCTGGCTCACAAGGCACCCTGCATATGGGAGATTAAAGAAGGTGCCTCAGCTGCAGTCAGTCCTCCAGCAAAGGGTTTCACTTCATTTTTTTGATGTATGTGGGGCCAAAAGAAGTCAATGTGCATTGATGGCCCTTAGCAGCACCTCATCTTTTTGTCTCTAACATTTGGGATCCACAGTACATATTTCACAAACTCTATTACAGCTGAGAAGAGTTTCCTGCAAAACCCCTACAATAAACAGCAGACTAAGTTCCAAACATTAATTAGCTGCTTAACACAAAGAGATTCACTTAGCACCGTGCCTAGCACACACAATAATTAAAGCCATAAAGAAAAGGGGATGCATTAATACTTGTGCAGAGTGCAGGCTCTGGAGAGGGATGGCTCTGGGGTATAGGACAGGCCACAAAGTCCTTACCCTGCTCCTGATGGGAATCAGAGAAGTCACTTATCCTCTCTGCATCCATTTGCATCAATCCAGGAGGGACATGAATACAAGAACACCTGGGAGTCAGCAGAAGGGTGGTTCATTTCTTGCTTCTCCAGGATTTTTTGGGGGGGACAGGGTCAATGCTGGGCTCTGGGCACCCCTCTGTGGGTTTGTCTCTTCAGAGACACAAGCAGGTGTAAAGGGAGCTGCATAAAAACACAAGCAAGGCACTTGTGCTCCAGCAGCAGGATCCTGCAGCAATAAAAATGCAGGTAGAGGGCTGATTAAGGTACATAAAAATGCATCCAGGGATGCTGGGAATCCTTTACAGCCTGCAGTAAAGCCTGATGTACCATGCCCTCAGTGCTACAGCACTCAGGCAATTAAAGAAGCACAGGCAAATTTTGTTAAAGTCAAAAAATGGCCATTCCTTCCACATCTGTGGCCTCAGTTCCTGCCTCTCAACCTAAAGGACTTGAAGGAGGCCTGGAAGGTGGGAGCTCAGTTGCTCCTACTTACTCAGAGGAGAAAGAACAGGGATCCATCCACTGAATCCCTGGGGAATCTATTCCTCTCCAGAATCTGCAGCTGAAATTTGGCCAGTTATACTCCTACCTTACAACCTTGAGCAGGTGAGGTGTTCAGTTAGGAGTTCAATCCACCTCCTCTCTCCCCAAGAAGAGAACTGTGCTGTCTCCCTCCAGATAGTTTTGGAGAAGCAAGACTTGGAGCTATAAATGCGGACTCATAGGGCAGGACCTTCAAGATCATTTCATTCCAACCCTGCTATGAGCAGGGACAACTTCCACTATCCCAGTTTGTTCCAAGCCACATCCAACCTGATCCTGAACACTTGCAGGGATGGGGCAGCCACAGCTTCTCTGGGCAACGTATTTCAAATAAAGAGCAGATTATTGCCTATAGTAATAAACCAGCAAGGTATTAGGAGTCAAACAAAACACAGTTACCAAAAAAAAACCCTCTTCAAGAAGCTGAAGGCAAACCCACCACACCTAAAATGTTAACAGGTCCATGCTGGTAAAAGATGAACACATTTCCTCAGCCTAAAGTAGTACATATATTAGTGGTAATATCATGATAAAGCTGTGGCCAAAGCTTTCACATCCATAAAGCATCTCAACTCTGCCTGATTCAGAAAAATCTTCCTGTAAACACACACAAACAGACACAATCTCAGATGCTTCACAGCCAACACATCTCAACCAGGTGGTTTGGGAAAGAAGAGGCAATCCCAGGCTTTGGGAGTTCAGCTTGGGGAGGTGATGACACACATCAGCTGCAGCCCTTCACACCTGGCCAGGTTCTCTGCTCAGGGGTACACAGATTTTCTTCTAATGTGAATTAAAGCAGATGGTGTACAACAAACTAAATATTTCAGGACTGGGGTCATTCAAAGGTCAGGCCAGAGATTTTGTACATCAAATTTCCTGCAGTCTGTGGTGAGCTTGTCAGTATTTAGATTCCTAAGCAGGGCTCCTTAGAGCAACATTTCCATATGGATTTTCATGAATAATACTCATAACCCGCAGTAGGGGTCTAATCATGCTTTACAGCTATTTCCCAGTTCTTACTCTTCCCATGGCAAAGAGTCTGAAAATCCACCTCTAAACTCATGCCATGAAGTGGAAATCTCTCCAGGTCTATTTATCTGGGTCTATCAGCCAATACTGGCTCACAGAGCCCTGAGCAAAGCCAACAAGTTGGGCACCTGAGTGATTTTCCAAATTGTTAACTGAATCATCAGGCATCTAAACACCTTTAAACTCCAGTCTGGAGTGTCTACAATGCTCACAATACCATACTGAGACACAGGAGTGCTTTTATTTCTGCTTAACAGAAGCACCTTAGCCAAAATCTCAGAAGCAGCTGTAGTTTGAGGGATTGGAACTGAGGTGTCCCATGTCCAAGGGACAATTTCCAACCACTGGTCTGCCCATGCACTGGTCCAGAGCCTTTCCCAAGGGCTGTGTTTCAAACACCAGCCCTGCAGCCCTCAGTGGGAATGTCAGCTGGGAAATATTGAGCTCAGAGCCTGCACTCACAACTCCCATGTGCCAATGAATCCCACAGCCACTGCACCACAAAGCTGACCCTGTTTTATTTGATCTTAGCATGTTCCTAAATCTTGCCTCTTTCTATGGTCAAGGGATGGAATTTAGTTGCTAGTAAGCAGTTCTGATTTCATACTTTAGGACATCAAAGTATGAACGATGTCTTTCAATTTTCTCCACTTAAGCTTATTAGAAAAAATATTTTAAGGAGCATTATTTCCTGAAGATACTGGACACAAAAATCTGCAAAATCTTTCTCTCTGTTGGCTTTGGGTCAATGCTGAACACAGACACGATGGGGTTTTTTTAAGGACACTAAATATCCATCACTTAAACAGAAAACACCAGACTGAGACAAAGGGAACCTCACAGCCCATTTGGTTAAGGCATGCTTTAGGGAAAATGCATCCTAATGCAGGAGGATTTACATTCCACTGAATCTTTTTTCCTGTCTTTTCACAAGCTATCCTTTCCCAAAGTGCAAATTGCAACCCCTACAACCACTTTTAGGTTACTTTCACTGCCAGTCTTGCCTGCTCCCTGCAGGATCCGCTCCAAGCCCCCAGGTCAGCACCCACCCTGGTGAGGCTGTGAGTCAGTTTTCCAATCCCACAGCACAGCTCTGCTCCCCAAGGCAGCTGGGAACAAACCATATCATTCCCATTAGTCTAAAAAAGCCCCAATATCTTGTGAAGTTGCAGCAATACCGTCGGTGGATTTAAACAAGCGACATAAAAGCTCGCGGCGCGCGAGGGCTGGCGCGGCGCTGTGTATCACTCTTTATTATGCTGTTGATAACAATTTATATCAGGATGTGGAGCACCAGCCTCACAGGCTCACAGCAGCAACACAATGCAGAAAAGCAGCACAGCGTGTGTAATTTAGGGAAGAGACAGGCAGGAAGCTTTGGGTTTGTTTTCTCTAGGGACATTGGGATGGGACTGGAAAGATCAGGGATGTCAGAGCATTCGGACTTCTATAAAATCATTCTTTCCACTCTTCTTTTTTCCTTCTCAGCTCATTATTGCCTATTTTTGGATAACTTAGTGTGAGTGACCAGGGTGCTGCTGTGGCCAAGAGAGCCAACAGGGGGTTGCACCAACAAGGGCATCCCCAGCAGAGGTAAAAGGTCTTTATCCCATTGCTTGTGGCCCTTGCTAGGACACACCTGGATCACTGTGCTCAGTTTTGGTTCCCACTATGCAAAAAAAAAAAAAATGTGGATGGGCTGGAGAGTTCCAGAGCAGGGCCACAAAGATGATCCAAGGACTGGGAAGCTGTCATATGAGGAAAGTCTGAGAGACCTGGGTTTGTTCAGCCATGAGAAAAGAAGGCTGAGAGGAGGACTTATCACCATGTTCCCAGTATTTAAAGGATGGCTACAGAGAGGGAAACTCCCTTTCCACAAGACAAGGGGTAAAGGGTACAAGTTACTCCTGGGGAGATTCCACTTGGACACAAGAGGGAAATTTTTCACCATGAGAATAATCATTGTTTACTACTGGAATAACCATGGAAATAATCTCTGGAATAATCTTGCCAATGTAGTGGTGGATTCCCCAAAATTGGAGACTTTAAGCTTCAGCTGGACAGGGTGCTGAGCTTGTCCAGATTGTGCTTTTGCCAAGAAGAGTTGATCCTTGAGGTCCCTTCCAACCTGGCATTTTGTGACAGCTTTGCTCTGCATCTGGTAGATGTGGGCTGGCCATAAAGTACCTAACAGCAATGTGTGGAAAGCCAACACACCAGTCCATATCCCAAAAGGCATCCCAGAAGTTTAGGTTTATCCAGAAGTGCCCCTGGATGTCTCCTCCATGCTGCTGCTCTCAGGAACTTGTTCCATCATGTTCTAATGAATCCTGCTTGAAGATGCAGAGGAGATTAATGCTTACTGAAAAAGCAAATCCTCTTCCCAAACCCAGAAAACCCTCCCCAAGCCCCTCTTCAGAGGTTCCTTCCTCCCACACAGATGGAAGTTTGCACACCTCAACCCGATGGCTGAAGGAAAAGCCTGGATGGCTTCGGGAGGCAGCCAAGGTTTGGAATTGGAATTTTTCATTCCAGTTTGAATGGATTTCTACCTTCCCTCAGCAGCATTTATCCAAGGCAGCTCTTGCAAGGCTGAGGTTATCCACACTGCTGAGCAAACAGCACACAGCTCATTTATCTGGAGGGGTTTTGTTCAGCCTGGTTTCACACTCCCAGCTCGGACACAATGTTTAGCTCCTCCAAGATACACTACTCTACATTTAGATAGCAATCACATGAGCCATCATTTTAGATGCCAAAGAAAGTACAATTAAATACCATGGGGATTGTATCAGAAACCAGGTTTAGCTAGTATTTCAGCTCTGGGTCATTATTTCACATGTATATATCAAAGCAATGTGAATATGGAATAGGCTGAGAAGCAGACTGCAGATGCAAATGCCAAAATACTAGAAGTCTAATAGATTATTTTTAAGGGGAGGGAATAGACTGAAAATATAGGAGAAAGTTGCTGAAATAAATCAAAGGTGAGCAGATGCACTTGGCCAAATAGCTTTTTCCTTGGTAGTACAGCGATTTGTTTTATCCTTATGCTTCCTGAATCCAGTCAATAAGACAGCATTAAAAATGCATGGGCCAATTTGATGGCTACAACACAGGGGTTTTCAGGAAAGCTGGGATGTTTGGAAGGGCACAAGCACTATATTTATGTACAGAAAAGGAGAACAGAGCTTGGGAGAAGGAAATACTTGTCAGATGTCAGGTTCCCCATGTAGCAAAAATAGTAAATTCCTCTTCTTTTGGGAGAAACTACATTCTTTATCTAGAGAAGCTGCCACGCTCATACCAGGCACCCACAGGGGGGGCAGGGAGAGTAATAGGCCCTACAAGAAGAGAGCAGCCCTTATTTTACCACTTCTCTTTGCCATGTGCTGTATTTTAGGACTCCCGTTGATGCAGGCTGGGGCCAGGCATTACCAATGGCTTTCAGGAAAGACAATGAATTTTCATCAGAAAACAGAGCTGACATTTTCCAATTTTCTGCCTGGACAAAGAGGAGAGAACACTTCATTTGGAGGGAGCCCCTGCCAAGCTGGGGGCTCAGTTCAGTGTTGGCTTCATTTGTACCAGGAGTTCTTTGGGAGCATCCCAGCTCCACACCCCTCTCACCTGCAGCAATTCACTGCTTCTGCCTCCTGCAGCCTCTCCAAATCCATGGAGCCACACTGCCCATCCCACAGACAGTGGCAGCTCTCCTGGGGCAAGCCAAGGCCAACAACCCCTCTGTAAGGCTGCTCTCCCTTTTCCTGTAAGGTCACGGGGTTACAGGGACTCAGCAAGCTGCCAGCAGATAAAGAGGGACTCCCTGCTCTGCAGGGCCCTGGAGCACACCCAAGTCACCCTGAACTACTTTCCAAGAGGCTGGATCTGTCCAGGGAAGCTGATAGGTGCATTAAATGAAGGTTGTTTGGAAGGGCTGCATCACTGGGCAGGAATTCACAGGGGTTTGCCACGTTCTTTGGTTGGATATTTCGGATTTTTTAAGAACTTAACCACATGGGTCTTTATGCTTAGAGATAAATCAAGGGAAAGCATCTCTGTTTGGAAATGCATTGTCCACAGCAAAGGGAAGGAGAGAGGGGGGATGGAGGGAACGAGCCTTGTGCTCTCTTCATAAAATCTGTCAGAGTTTACCCGGCTGATATGCAGCTCTGCCTCCCCTGGGATGCCCGCAGCCAGCCAGAGCTGCACGGGAAGGTCTTCCCCAGCAGGAAGGCAGAGAACACATTCTGTGACACAGGAAAACATTGAAATTAAATCCAACAACAGAGGAAAACAACTCCTGAGAGCTTCTCCGGCAGCACCAAGAGGTTTGTGCCACTACAGGAACATCTAAATTTGCATGAAGTGTAAACACGCTCACACACACACACACACACCCTGCTCCTGTTTGCACCCAGAGTGTTCAGAAAATAGCACATGTTCCTTCCCTCACTTCCACCTCTCTGCAGGCATGGCAGAGCCAAAGCCCTGGAAATGGCTGGAAGGAAGCAGGGCTGTCATCCAGCCTCTCCATCCGCTGGGACGAGGCTGCTCCAAACTGTTGTTGGGGATCACTCGAGCAGCAAAACATTAAATGTTTCTATTATTTAGTGCATGCAGCTGGTTAAAATGAACAGCCCTAGCAGGCTGATGGGAGCACAGGAATAACCAGGTCAGCCAAAGGAGGTGCAAGTGTGCATGTGTGTGGATGAGGATGCGTATTGCTGGCTGATGCTTATATCGAGTGGAGATTTAGGAACAAATAGCCTGTGTTGTAGCACTTTCTGCCACTGAGGGCTGTACAAGGCACTGATTAACTTTTTAAAACCTTCTGGGGAATGAAAAGATCCCTGGGAAGGTCATACAGGGGAAAAGCTGCCCTTAAAGGAAAAAAATACAAGAGGCTTTGTGTTGCTTTAGGTAGAGCAGGACTGCCATGCAAAGGCCTCCTGGATTTGGGGCTTAAAGGCTTCACAGAAGGAATGTACAAAGCACAGCTGAGGATGGAACAATATTTCTCATGCACTGTTTGGATCAGAAATCATTCCCTGTAAAAAAAACCAATGTTTCCATACTATTTTCCAACCCTTTGGAAGCTATTTCCACCATCTGGAACTACACCATCCATCATAGCTCCCCTCCTAAGCATCTTCTCTCTGAGCAAAACCACGAGGTTCATCACACCAATTAAAAAATTACCATCTTTGTTTCTCTGTTTTGAAACCAGCCTGCAAACCATCCTAATATTTAGGGTGACATGAAGGAAAATGAAAGCAAGCAAGCAGAGGCATTTCCATAACACCAGGATTAATTGCTCTGTTGTGGAGCCATTTGGTTTAGAAACAGTCTAAAAAAAAAAAATCAAGTGGAAGTCCTCGAAGTTTAGGCATTTAAAGAGTGGGTGGATGGAGCTGGGGGTATGAGATCAGACACTAAGAGCACATCCAGACTGAAATTTTCAGTGCAGGAAAATTCGGCATGTTCATGCTCCCCATCTGAGTCATTCACTTGCATAAAATTGGAAAACTATTCTAATGAAAGTAAATTAATTCTAAATTAAGGTACGACTGCACATGAAAGTCAAGAGCTTCTGTTCTTAAAACTTTGAGATGAGCTATTTAGACATCATAGTATCTTTCCCTATGTTTTTCTCTAAGCTAAATAATGGCAAGTTCAACCAATTTCACAAAATATTTCCATTCTAATGCAAATACAGATCTCAACAGGACTTTGCCAATTTTTATTTGGCAAAAATAAAATGAAAATTAGTTAAGATGGCCTAGAAGATTTGGGCCAGCACACCAACATTAAGTTTATCAACTTTCCATTTCCAAATATTAAACTTATGAAGTAGAATCACAGAATCACAGAATGGTTTGGGTTGGAAGGGACTTTAAAGATCTTCTACTTCCAACCCCCCATTCCATGGGCAGGGAACAGTCCACCAGACATATTCTGGAATACCAGTACACCCCAGAATCCAAGCTCATAGAAGAGGGACTGTCATTCCCACCCTACCTATCCACTCCCCTCAGTGGAGTATTGTTTTTCAGCTCATTATTTCTGCAGTGTATTTTTGGCTCATACCTGTCTGCCAAGGTAAGCAAACAAAACTTGAAAGACCTATTTCTGCTAAATCAAACTTGTTCTTTTCATCTCTTCTTTTTTTTCCCCCACTCCTTCAAGATTCAGCTTCTCACTACAACAGATTTCATGGCTTTAAATCTGCTTTGAGAAGAAATGTAACATGGTCCCCTGTTGATAATTAGCCCCAAATTTGAGAGCCTGGAGAAGGAGAAGGTTAATGTTCCCTATCAGCAAAGCCAGGTGGGCACTCTCCATCCCAGGGGTGGAAAACCTACAGCTCTGATGTGCAAGAAACACAACCAGAAATTGGTTTCTGCATTTCTTAAATGGAGTAGCAGTTCCAAAATAACCTTGATAGGACTGCAATTTTTATCCTAATGGGACATCCAGATCTCTCTCCTGAGTGGTCAGGGAAGTATTAATGTGCACTAAAATCCCTTCCTCTTTTTTCCAAGGGGAATTCCCTAGATTGGGGGTGGCAGTGCCAAATGGACAAAGTACATTTCATAGAATCATAGAATCATGGGATCATTTGGGTTGGAAGTGACCTTAAAGATCATCTCATTCCAACTCCACTGCCATGGGCAGAGACACCTTCCACTCTCCCAGGTTGCTCCAAGCCCCATCCAGCCTGGGACACTCCAGGGGATGGGGCAGCCACAGCTTCTCTGGGCACCCTGTGCCAGGGCCTCACCATCCTCACAGAAGGCAAATCCAAAGGTGGGATCTGCCTCCTGATCTCCCTGATTTATAGAGAGGGGGAAACAGCAGGAGAGAAACATTTCTGGAAGGCTTAATCCATAGAGGCAATCCATAGGTAACGCAATGGGAACAGAATGGAGTAACTAATTACATTTGGAGTGTGTGTGCAGAGCACTTTATTGACCAGACCTTTTAAATTGGTATTTATGTTATTGCTGTCTGAAACCCCCAGGCCTTCTTTGAGTGATATTAGTAGATGAGATAAATAGGAATTATTTTACAGTTCCTGATCAGGTTACTGACACTTATGTTTCTTGTTTGTAAATGTCAATTCATTAGCATATGAAGGATAAACCATACTCACTTCAATAACTGCATTTCCAGATAAAACCATTAAAAGAACAAAGCAAAAAAAACAACCCGAGAGAGCACCTTTCCACAATCTCTGAGTCTGTTGTGAGGCTGCTTTGGAAGATACATAAACCAAAGCTGACACTGCATTTGATCTCAGCCAAAAAGCCTAATAGCAATATTATAGCCTGTAATGTTTTACATCTGACAGGCATAAAGGTCCTGCTTGTGCATCTATCCATAATTTATCACCTTGGTAAAAACTCCTACCACCACCCCCATCCCTGCACCAGCCATGCACATTGTGGGGAGGGTGGGATTGCCACCTGGGATGGCAAAACCAGAAACCACTCAGCTACAGGATGTTTTCAAAGTTCAGGGGATGTTTCCATCATCTTGGCTGATTTGCAGTCCAACTACCGTGTCAGACTTGCAGAAATCTCTAATAAGGGAGGGGTGAAGAGACAACCAAAGAACTTTGTCCCCTCTCTCAGGGGCTGTAGTATGGGTCAAGGTTATCTGATCTTCCCTATATTACTCATTTTATAAACCATACCTTTCCCTGAGTGGGTGGATAATCCTTGTACACAGGAGCTACTGGAAAGAAGAAAAGTTACTCTGATCTCTGCACCACAGGCATCTGCAGCTCTCACATGCTTCAGCATTCACAGGTGGATTTTTCCATGCAGGATGGACAGACCAGTGTTGTCCCCTGCAGTGAACAGGTTTTCCTGGTGGAAAACATTCCTGTTCACTCCAGCCTTCCCTGAGCTATCCGAAAGGAGCAGGTTTCTCTACCTTGCTCTGCGTCAGTGGGTCCAAAGAGCAAAACCAATGACAAAAACAGCCTTCCCCAAAGGTTACACAATGAAAAATAAGAATCATCCCAATTTCAGCATCTTTTCCTCTGGATATGGCAGAAATTATGACACTTTTTCACAACCTCTGGATGTTCCTGACAGAACAGCAGCACACAGGAAGACTGTTGGCATCCTGGACCCTTTTCTCTCCATGATGCCTGGGCTCCACAAGTGAAAAATAAAACAGCAGCAGCCGCGGAATAAAGCTGTAACCCATGCAGAAAGGTATTTTAAAAGAAATATATTTTTACCAGACTAGATCAAAAAGTACCTTCTGAAGGTGAAAGAATATTGAATTACCAATAGTCAGAGTGGGTGGAATCACTTGCATTGCATCTGCCTTCCATCTGCCTAAACCCAGCAACTACTGAAGTCCTGTAAATGCTCCACAGCTACAGTGAACGGAGAGACCTGTCCATCTCCTACTGATTTAAAGATTAAAACCCTGCTTGGAAGAAGCCACCTACCAAGACGTGTTCCAAGTTCTTAGAGTCCTGATTCAACCACTGCTGAAACCAGTGGGGGTCCTGCCACTGATCCCAACAGCGCTCAGATCACGTTTCCCACTGAGGATTATTCAGGAATACTAACACAGACATTTTGTCAGAAAAAAGAACACAACTGCAGAAAGATAGATAAAACACCCTAATAGGTTTTTTTTTTTTCCTTCTCTGGTTTCTATTATTCCTGGGACTCTAATGATCCCTTCCTGCATGCAAGACAAAAGTAAACCAGAGCCTGGCACTCCGTCATTAATGTGATGTGGATATGTTAATGCAGCAGTAATTGCCTACCCTACTGCACTCAAATCACCTTGCTCTGCAAGTGTATCACAGTTTCACTGTCATTAAGATGATTTTCTGGTTTTGTGTTGTACTCATGAAAGTGAGTATTAACAGAATTGGGAAGGAAATTAGAAGCAAACCCAAAAAGTAGCTAAAATAATGCCCTACCATTGTAAATAAATCAATGTGGTGACCTGGTACATCTCTTTCTGGACTGGCCACAAAGAAGGTGATGGCAGATAACAGGCACTCTGCACATGAGTGTTGGCTCAAAAGAAAACTTTCAAAACATACAAGCTGCAGTGAAATCTAATCGAGTGAATTTCACATCAACGCAGCCTCTAAACCATCAAAAATCAGGAAGAATCACAATTTCAAGGCAACATCGACAACCAGAGAAAGCATAATCCACATTTGCATTGGGTCCTCATGCATCTTTTCACATATCTGCACCGAAATCTTCTCCCCATTTGGCACCAAACTTTCTTACTTTGCGAACGACTACCGCAGAAAGTCCGCCACCGATTTATCAAAAGAGCCCCGAGCCAAAATGCTGAACCCTGCGGGCCACGGTAACGAATTCCCAACTCCGGCAGGAAAACTTTGAGACAGCTACAATTAACTTTCCATGCTGGAAGCGTGGCTGCCCCGAAAGGGCAGGGAGTGTTGGGAACTGCAGATGGCATCCCGGAGCTGGGCGATGAATCCGGAGCATCTTACGTTCCCTGGGGCGATGTTCGCACCGTGTCTGCGGCTAGACCTGGGAGACGCCATGGGAATGGCAGGAGCCTTCATCGGCTTGTGAGCCGTACGTGATGCAACTCAGAAACTGGATGGGCTGCAAGGAGGGGAGCAGGAACGGGAATTAACAAGTGGGAAGTGACAATTAAAGCGCCGGCGTGGAGGGTTTCTATCTCCGAAGGACGCGCTCGGTTTTGCCGGGGTTATCTGTAAGGAACGCTCCTCGCCAGCGAGGATCCGGCCAGCCCGACTTGAAACGGGATTTGATTTGATTTTTAGGCTACAAGGGAATAGTGCAGGCGAGGAGGGATGTTGCTGCAATCCAGCTCCGTAATGGAAACCTGGATGAAACGGTGGCTGCATCCTTATCACCTCCCTGCAATTCAACTCAAACGCCAGCAGCCCAACCACGTGCCCGAGACAGTCGAAGGAGCTGATGTTGGTTCAGCCATGTGTTGCTATTCTGATAAAGGACAAATTGACTCGCCATTAAAAGCCAACAACAGCCTTAGAAAATGTACTGTTAAGCATGTTTTTTTGGTTTAAAAAAAAAAAAAAAAAAAAAATTTGATGCATTTTAAAAAAAAAAAAAAAAAAAAAAAAAAAAGCCTGAACGTTCAGCTGTGCTTTAAATTGCAGAGTGAACGCTCCACCTGAAAATAATCTATGCTTTGCTGAAGTCGTTCCTGGCCAGGCTTAAATTATTTTTATTCTTTGTCAGTGGCAAAATGATACTTAATATTTTATCTCTTTTGTTCGCAGCAAGGTTTTTTCCCCTTGTTTTGGGAAACAAACGCCTTTCCCTGGGGAGTACAGCATCAAACAGCTCCTGCAGCAAGTAATATTTTCTGCAGCTGTTGAGAGCAGGGTTCATCTGTAGTTTGGCTCAGAAGCCACTTGTGCATCACTGAGGTCAGAGATCATACGAGTGGAGAGAATGTCACATAGGAAAGCACCAACAAGGACAAAGACAAAAAATATGGGAATGGTTTCCCATGTGCTGGGAATGAACTGATGGTAACTAAAGGGCAGTTACACTCCTGAAGTAAAGCTTCTTCTAAATCAAAGTGGCACAGCACAGTTTATTGTTACAGGCTCACGGCACGAGCAAAAAGAGCAACACAATAAATAAAACCAAAATTCCATACCCTGTCTGCTTGCTCTCCAAAGTGAAGCATCTCAAATATTGCAGCAATATTTCCTGTATTTCATTACAGAGTCTGCATTTGCCACTTAAACACTTTACCAGGGAGGATCTGAGTGAGTGCACTGAGTCATTGGGAGAGAACAGGGTGCATCCAAAACCTCAGCACAGACACATCAAAGCATCAATAACCAAAAGGTGGAAGCAAACACTGGAAGAGAAACCTGAGCCTATTAAAAAGTGAGGATTCTTACACACCTATGCCACTGGTGAAAGCAGAGGATGCTGGGGGAAATAAAAAAGATGGAAATATTATCACCTTTCAGAGAGTCTTAAAGAAGCAAACAGACAGATCAAAGCACAGCTGATTTATGAGCAAATCCCACCTATTATTTTAAGTGCTTTCCAAAATTACCCCTGTATATTGGGGCTTTAAAAACAATGGATGAAAAAGCAGAGGTGCAAGGGATTTCATACTGCACATAAAATAATCTCTGTGTGGAGCATATTAACGTTCCTTTGAGGGGCTCTATAAAAGCCTCTACATTAGAGAGATAAGGAAATACATTGAAATGGGCCAAACTAATCCACAGAGCTAAAAGCCACAACAAAATGTTCAAATACCTGCTCTGCATGTTCTTCTGGGCTCCATTGTAAAACCTGGCTCCTTTATAACCAGACATAAAGAACAATGAGGAGAGGGCACTTTGTCCTTTTGCAATGTTTCTGTAATTCCCTGGTTTGTAAGGAGCAGGTCCTGCTCTGCTCAGACAAACAAGATGCAAGATCACGTGTCCCAAGCGATGGAAGAGGAGAAAACCCACAGGAAGAACAAGCATGTCCATTCTTATGTCCAGCACTGTCATAATTAATGACAGGAAAAAACCCTGAAGGGACAAAACCCCCTGTGCTTCAGGGGTGAGGTCAGCCTCTAAGTATTATAGATCCAAGGAGACCATGCAGGGAATCACATTATTCCATATCTCCCTCCTGCATGGCTCTTACACTTTCCCCCAAAAAGAGACAGTAATGAATATTGTCAGAGACAAGATACTGGAATAGATGGACCTTAGGTCTCACTCGATTCCTGTGCCTATATTGTTATTAGAAGACAAGCTGTCAAAGGCATCTAAATGATGATGGAGCCCCTAAAAATGAAAGGGCAGGGAAAAAAAAGGAAGGATGCAGCAGGCATTTCAGCCAGCATCTGCTCCTCTTCCCCTCCTTTTCCAAGCACAGTCCTAAAACTTTGCATAGTTCCAAAGTTCTTTAGGCTAGGACTCCAGGAAAAAAAAAAACAGTGTACAGTGTATTTCTCTTTTTATAACTATTTTCCCCAGAAGTTCAAGAGAAAGCTCTGCAAACATAACTTAATGCTGCCTCCCAAATGCCTTGTTCATCTCAGCTACCTTCCAGGAGAGACCACCTGGCCCACCATGTGGAAATGGGAAAAGAAACTACAGAGTCAACGCCCCTGGCTGGTAACAGAATGTATTTATCACATGTGTCCACAGTCTTCAAGGAATTGGTGTGTTTGTGCATAATTTAGTAGGCAGTTGCAGGAGTTCATTGTTAGAGGCTGAACATCTACTTTAATGGTTATAGATACACTCTGGGTTTTCAATCTGCCCCTCTGTTTCCAAAGGGGAAAACAATGTAAATAGCTACAGGAAAACCAGGATATAACTAACAGGGCATGGGGTGGGATTTGGGGTTTGTTCCCACTGCCAGTTCTCACCTTCTACCCCCAATCCTGTCCCACTCCTGCCTCAAGCAGGTGAGGTGGATGTGCTGCTTGCCCTGGCCACTGCTGCAGCTCCAGCAAAATCCAGGCTTCCCAGAGATCCTGCTGCAGCCACAGCCCTACACAAATCCCAAAACCCCCTCTTCTGTCTCCTCACCACTGACAGCATTGGTTGGGGGCCTGACCAACCTGGTCTAGAGTGTTGGAATGAGGTGATCTTTGAGATCCCTTTCATCCCAAACCATTCTGTGATTTCCACGACAAAGGAGACCCAATGGAAACCACGAGGTGAATTCGATGGTGAATATTTGACACTGTGACATCTCCTCCCCTCCTGTGTCTCCTGTGCTCCCCTCCCAAAATCTCTGAAAAGTCACCATGTGATCTGATGATGATGAAGGCTGGGAGGTGGCAGAAGTTGAGGGGCAGGAGTGAGAGGAATTCAGCCACTGAGGGATGCTGGAGCGAGGAACGCTGCCGGTGTTATGGTTCATCAGGGTGACATTTCCAGTTCCAGTTTCCTAAAAGCCCAAGTTTAACACCACCTCAGCCCTTGCAGGAAGTGCTCATTAACTCACTGTCACCGTTTGGTAAATCCTCCTACCTTTAAAAACCTGCAGAAAACTTCAGAGACAGTGAGGCTGAAGAGCAAATATTCACTGGTGCCTTAAAATGAAATCTAAGGTAGGGCAATGAGCAGAGGAACAGTTGGTGAACAGTTGGTGAATGGATATTTTTATGCAAGGAATGCCTGAAGGAAAGAGAAGGAAAAAAACTGTGTAGGAAGAAGGAGCAATTAATATGCTCCCTTTTTTCCCCCCCCCCTTACGCTTATTTTGATTTAAAAGTCTATTCTTTCAATATCACAGATTAAGGTCGCTCTACAATTTACCATGGAAAAGAAAGTGGTCGTAGGGGTGGAATTGAGAAATGAAAGAGTGCCTGCGACAGAGTTTTTAATTATTCGAAAATTATCACAAAGATATTCTGAATTAATTTTCACATTTTTGCATTTGTACATTTGAAATGAGAGCGAGCGTGGATGTCACTCAGTTCACTGGGAAATGGCACTCATCCTTAAGACCAGTTCCCTCGTTAATGTCATTCCTGATTGGGAAGGCCACCAACTGTAACAACGTCTTGCTAAAAACATTAAACACTTCAACGTGAGCTGCTCTCACCAAAAAGCTCTGAC
This sequence comes from Aegithalos caudatus, assembly GCA_013389925.1. Taxonomy (NCBI): domain Eukaryota; kingdom Metazoa; phylum Chordata; class Aves; order Passeriformes; family Aegithalidae; genus Aegithalos; species Aegithalos caudatus. Next base: position 1,671,536 of record WEIU01007906.1, on the reverse strand, counting down.
TTCCCCAGGAATTTATGCAACAGCAAGCCTTTGATGACAAAAAGCTATTTAAATAAATACAAAATTATAATACTATAGAGAAGTACTCTGGATCCAGATTCCCCCCTTGCTAATTCCAGGGAACAGGCTGTTAGGTGTGCATCTCTTTTGGCTTAATGAGAGTTCTGAGGCAGAAACTACATCCCAGTAGTTTCCCCCTCACTGTTGTTCTACAGCTAAAAAAAAAATTTAACTACAATTAGGCAATTGTTCATCTCCAGTTTTTTGCCTCTCAAGGTAACACTGTATAGAAAATCCCAGTTATTTTAGAGAGAACCACAAAGCCTTAGTGCACAAAGCCAAGGTGAGCACCAGTTCCTCACTAACAGGAGCCACCTCTGTGCCCACAGTGGAAGTGGGGAGGAGCTGGACTGGACCCTCCCAGCAGAATTTATTGTGGGGGTGATGTGTTGGCTTCCAGCAGGGATGAGGAGAGAGATCTTCACAGCCCCAATATTTGTATCAACACAGAATTAATAAAACCTCAAGGAACTTGTAGATGTGTGTGGGACAGGGACAGTTTTGGGGGTAATTATCCAAAATTTGGCTTGACTGAGAAGTATCAGTATCCTGTGCACAAGGTGGTAGGGGGCAGATGCAGAGCTTAAGAGCTTCTATTTAAAACATGTTCCTACAACCATTTTTATTTTTAATTACTTATTTACTTAATTACTATTTCTTTTAACTATCACTATTTTTAAAGCAAGCTCCACTTTTGAGAGGTGCATTTCCACATCTGGAACAGAGATGAGCAGATGGGGAGAAGAAAGGAGAACAGAAACAGCCAAAAAATTATCACAGAGAAAAAACCCTTTAAGAATCTCTGCAAGAGCAGGACAAATATTGGCATCAAATATTTATGGACAGTCATTCAATCAAGGTCCACAAGCTTCCTTTAAAGTATTCATTCCCTTTTTTATTCACTCCTTGAAAAAATTCACTTCATGAGCATGGTTTATCATGATTAGATCTTCGTGTAAAGTATGTTCACTTAAGCAGGATGTTTTCATATTTGGGAAGAATCAGACATTTGTGAAGGCAATGGGAATGCTGCTGTGGGTTTCAGAAATACTGAGATTTTCCCCCAGATGGCTTCTAGCTGATTTCAAAGCAAGAACAATCAATTCTACTGGCATCAGGAATAGCAAACCATTCATAATCTTTCACGGAATGGGACAGCTTTTGAAAGAAAATACATTTTCCAAGTTCCACTGAATAACATGGGCACTTAAAACCAACTCCAGGTTGAGAAGAAATTCTATGCAATGGCTATTTTTTTAGACAAAGTTAATGGAATACTGAAAAAAAAAAAAAAAACCCCAACAAAAAAAAAAAAAAAAAAAAAAAAAAAAAAAAAAAAAAAAAAAAAAAAAAAAAAAAAAAAAAAAAAAAACAAAAAAAAAAAAAACAAAACAAAACAAAAAAAAAAACAGGGAAGGCTATTTCGGGACCTACTCTACACAGACATACACACATTAATGCACTGATTTATTTTTTTTACTTTTTCCCTGTTCAGACTTGTGGTTTAGGACATTACTCCTCATATTTGAACTTAAAATTCCAGCAGATTGCAGAGCAGTAATTCAGGGAACTGTCTGTGGCTTCTGTCTGAAGACACGAGCCAGGGATTCTCAATTCTCCCATCTTTTACAGACCCAAGCCCTCAGTCACCGAGTCCAGACACACCCTCAACTCCACTGCAGATGCATATTCAAGACCTGAAATTTAATTTTTCATGGTATAGTTTTTAAACACACAGATGGATTGCAGCCCCACATGTATCACTGCACACAGGCAGTGATCACCGGGTGCACTTTCCTCCTACCCTGTCATTAAGAGCTCTATTGACAGCAAACAAGTTACAGATCTTTTTTTTTTTTTTTTTTTTAACAACATGTAATTTTGCTGTTGTTTGCACGTTTTCTCCAAGACATATTGGATACCATTTGCTTTTCATTACAAAAAATGTGCTGACAACAAAATCACATATTCCTGACACACAAAAGAGAGAAGACATAGCCACCATTTTTTGGGCCAGGGGAGCTGTTCCATGGGAAACTCGATGCATCATTCCCCAGGGATGCAAAGCTCACCCAACGTGGATCACGTGCATCTATCACTGCACAACAGATGGGTTTGAGCCTTCCAAAACTCCTGTCCTTTTTTTTTTTTTTATTCATATTGCAGCATATTGATATATTATTTTCAATTATCTGAAGATAATTAGATCTGGATATCCAAGGGTAGCCAGATGCAAACACGTCTGAAGATTTATGCAGTTGGCTGCCACATTTATAAGTGTGTTTATACCCATAAAGGCTGTGAGACAGCATTGCAGTGGAGCTACATTAGCCAGGTTAATTCATCACACAAACACCCAGCAGCAGCAGCAGCACCACATCCAACTCAGTGCCAGAGCTAATTTCTGATTCTTCACATTCAGGATACACCTAAAGCAAAGATCTGCATAGAGACCTATATCCAAGGTGGGTGTAAGTGCCTTTGGAAAAGCCAGGGCTCCTACTAAAGGGTGTAGATCTTCAGCTGAGGTGAGATTTACAGCTTGAGAGGTAATTTTACATCAGCTGGGCTCCCTCTCACTGGAATTCAGTTTGTACACTCACAGGCAGTGCCCATGTTCTGCTCTGCTTGGATGGCTCCCAGCTGGATTGGGAGCTGCTGCTGGTGGTTTATCAGGGAAAGGAGAGAAGCTGAGGAAAGGAGTGCATGTCTGGGTAGCTGGCAAATAGGATAGAGGATACCCCAGTACCTCCCTATAAACTCCCAGCACATCCTGAAAGGCAGACCCAGAGCATGGCTCAGGAGTCTGTGACTTTACATCCATTTTTTGGTGAATAGTTGAACTTCACCTCCCATATATCTGCTTCATATTCAGGCCTTAGCCTTACACTGCTCTATGCAAAAAGAGTAAATCCCAGTAATTCAGGGCATGCTTCTCAGTCTAAACCCTCACTGGGATGCCCAGCACTGAAGATAACAGACTGTTTTGTCCAGCCTTGGCCTTCCATAGTTTCCAGACAGGATGATTTTTAAAAATCATGTAGAACTACAGAAGGAAAATAAAATTAAGTTGGCCAAAAGGGCTGAACAGCAGAAGAAATTCCCTAATGAGCAGCAGGTCCTCCAGGCTGTGGCTTTCCCAGTTCTCCCACAGCTCAGGATACCCCACAGCTTTATGGAGCCTACTGCACACATCAACATGCAGCAGCTTTTTCATATTGCAAAGCAGATTGAGAGAGAGCAAGAGAGTAGAAGGAAAGTAGCAAGAGGACAAATTTCTTCCTCTGGCCACTTTTAATTGTCATTTCTATAAAAAACCCTCAAAAAGAGTAAGAGTGTTAAAGCCAAATGGAATCATTGGAATTCACTGATGAAGTGAAAGCCAAAAAAATCCAGCTTCTCTTTCCTCCACAAGCTGTATTTCTTTATTATTACTAAAAAGCTGCACTGCTCTCTCTGGAGCTGGACTGCCAAAAAGGATGTTCTTGGGTCTAAAAGAGCTATTTTTTTTTCTCCTGTGGTGTCTGTCCCTCTCTGAGCTCCCTTTCCCTGTCCTTTGCCAGCTGGTTGGTAGTTAGTGCAGCTGGCAGTGATGCCAATGCCTCAGTGCAGTAGAGCCCTGGGACAATAATCAGTGATCAGGGAAGCATGGACTGAACATGCCAGGGACACGGAGCTGCTCCCACTGCTCCACCCTGCAGGATGCAAATGGAATGGGCAGCAGGGAAAAAAACCAGTGCCTAAGCACCAGGAAGATGTTTAATGGAAGTGCTGACCTCTGGGCTGTGCAGGCCTGGCAGGGTCAATCACCCCCACCAAGGACAGTGCTGCAGACAGGGGCTGTGTGTGACCCCAGGGACATCACTGAGCCCCCAACCCCTGCTCAGGGTGGGTGCCTGATGGGGGAACCCCTCCTGCTCCTCTCTTTGCACAGCTCAGCCTTGTCTTTATCCCAGAGCCACACTGCCATCCTGGATTTTGCCCCCATGGGATGTGCTGGAGCAGGTTTGGGCACCACCCCCTCCTCCTTTACCCCTCTGCTCAGCAGGACTGCAGGCACCAGCACTGGGATTTCAGTGCAGTTTGCTGCAGTTCTAGTGATTTCAACACCTACTTTCCCAAACAAAGGTGTAGTTTATACAGTCAGTGGATTCCAGGTGAATGTTTACTGCAGCACAAACCACTCATCCTGACCAAATGGATGAGCAGCATCCCTAATGAAGGAGCCAGGAACAGACTGGCTCGTGTATTTAAAAGGCTGGATGAGGATTCAGCCATCATTTGAGAATACTGTTACTATTTTTTTTTTCCTTTCTGCAAAATTCAAAGTCATTAAACTGATTTCCTTTTAATGTCTCTTGACTCTTGTGCTTTGCTGAAATGAGTATTTCCCTTCTGTGCATTCTGCATCCTCTCAAAACCAGCTGCACAGCCACTGCCTCAGAGAAGGTCTGAGGGTTCAGGGACTCACAAAATCCCTGGGAATGAGGTTTTAACAAAGTAGGAATCACACAAACTACCAGCAGCAGGTTTGTAGAGCACAAGGCAACACATGAGTACACATGATTTCCAAAAAGGAGAGGCCAACAAACAAAGCAGCAGAATTAAAATAACCTTTCACCACAGAGCTCAGGTGGCAATTGGTAGCCAAGAAGCAGAAGCCTGAGACCTTCTCCAAGGGTACCCACACCTGCTGGTTAACCAAAAAGGCACAGTTACCAAAAATCTAGGAGACAGCAGAAAAAGGCTCATTCTGCAGGACACAGCAATCTCTTACTGGCCTGGGATAAAATGCAGTTTTTATTCAGGTAAAGCCCTCATTAAAACCTGTGAGAGTATTGAGTAAATAAAAATCAGACCCTCAGGGTTGAGCCAACCTATCCCATCTTAATAATGAACTCTCAGAGAGAGAGAACACTTTACCCATGGAGCATCTTCCCTGCTCTACTCCATGATCTCCTGTGAGCTCCCAGAAAAGTTGTTGATGGTTCATGATGTTCAAATCAAGGTGTAAGTTGATTTGTTGTAGCAGAACAACACCGACTGTGCTTGTCTGCTTCAGGATTCTTTCTTGCTACTTCTAGTTATCTTTTTACATCTCTTCAGAGCACAGGAAACATATGACACAATCTGAATATTTATGGCACGCTGTGTAAAAGCAGGAGCCCCTCTTCTGTACCCATCTCATTACAGAAGTTTACAATTTTGGAAAGGCTTCCTGCCTGAGACCAACCTGAATGTGGTATTTCTACTCCACTGTTAAACCAGACTAATACAGTGGTGTAAATCACAGAGGATTTAAAATCTTCCAGCAGCCTTTTCCAAACCAGAGCCCATGTAAAAAAGTTCAGCTAGCCACTCTCCTTCATCTGAGGGGAAAGCTTGCCTTAGGCACAAACAAAGCTTCAAATGGATTTAATTTAAAATTTCAAACTTCTGTATGCTGCTCAGCTTCCGACTGCCATCTGCTTTTTCAGCTTGCCATGACAGAGAGCACATTTTTTAGTATGTTTGTTCAAGCAGGTCCATCAGTACAATATTAATTTTCAGAGTTTGGGAGTTCTGTATGCTTTTAAAAGCTGCTAGTTATAAATCAATATAAAATACCAATAAAAATACCACGGCTCATTCAGCCAGATTTCGAAATTGCATCTTCTCAGCCTGAAGTCCCCAGACTCTGTTATGTTCTCAAACTGTCCCTTCTATTTTTTTTTGTGCTGCACCAAACACAAAGTTCCCTCATGATCTTAAATTGGAACCTTTTCTATGAGTCACAAGTCTCCAACAAGCAGAACCCAAATGTATTTCGACCACATCAGGTGAAGATACCCCTGCTCAGATATTCCAAGAGCAGAGCAGTGAAACAACCTTTCCAATAGAAATTCAGTTTATCTCAAATCAGACCTATCTTGACATCCTGTTCCAGCCATTCCAGGGCCTTTCCCCCTATTTTCCTTTATTTTAAAGCTTCCTTTATAAAACTGATTTTGCAGAGAACAAAGGGTGTCACTTGGGACCTCTCCACTGAGTTAATCTACTTTTCCAAATTGTTTAACTGATGTGTTGCATTGTGCCAAGGCAAGAATGAGCAGAGCTCTTCTTCCACTTGCAAATGCACTAAAATTAAGTTCTTCACTAGGCTTTGCACTTAAAATATGGATCTTTTGCATCCTTCCAGAACACCCTCCTTCCAACAAACACATTCCTAGAGACAGGCATATGTTACAAACATTCCGATGAAATGAACTTTGGAGGAAACTGCAGCTTGTGCCTGTCCCTGCTGAGAAGCCAGAATTGTGCCAAGTCATGGCTAAAACTGGAAAACTCCATTAATAGATGGGATGTGAGGCAGCCCAGCCATGGGTGGTTGTGATTTACTGGTGGGTGCCCCCCTGGATTCACCCCAGGCCATGTCCAGCCCTCCCCTCTGCCAAAACCACAGCAGTGCCTTGGACACTGGACCCCAAGTCCCAGTTTGCTGTGCACAAGGAGCTGTGCAGTAATTAATAACTCTTTTAGATGAAAAATAAAACCCTGCCCACTGTGGTCACGTATCAGCCCAGTGCTCTTTACAACTTCTTCAGCTTTACTGAAATTCCAATTTAAACAGCTTTATCTTCCACCTAAACTCTCCTCACACCCTCCAGCAGCCGGAGACCAGTGGGGGATTCACTCCCTGATCCCCCTCTGATCCATCCTATTCCTACTCAGCAGAGAATTAAACACCCCAGCTCTGCTCTGACACCCACACAGAGCTTCAAGGTCTCCCTGACAGGCAACACATAAATGTAAATTCTGTAATTATTTGAAAGCAGAGTCTCTTCCAACCTGAGTGAGATCTGATAGCATCTCTGCCTTATAAATAATGTAATGTGCTGGCAGGGTTTGCTTCTCTGTACAAGGCACAGAAGGCCCAGCTGGAGCACAAACAAGAATACAAGGAAAACACAGTTGACAAAAAATGTACTGGGAGACCCAAAAATATGTTCTCTGTAGATCTCAGCATAGATGGGCATCAGGGCTTTCTTCTGGTTTAGGGCAACATCTGTGATCAGTGAAAACTGGCAATTTGGGAAAGATGAGAAAGCAGAGCTGAGCTGCACTGGAGATGTGAGCGTTGCAAATACCCCAAATATTTCAGTCAAATCTCTTTTGCAGTTCTACCTTCAAAGTCAATGATCATAAAATAATAAAATGCTGTTGTCAAGGTCCTGAAAACAATCAAGGGGGGGAAAAATAATTAAAAATTCAGAGGTGTCTTCCCAACACCCCTCCACCAGAATTGGCTTTTTCACTTGTAGGTTTGTAAAAGAACTGGGACACCTCACAGAGCTCTCAGAAAACCCCTCACCTCTTGCTAACTGCCTGCATTTTCTGAGATAAAAGGCTGAGGGGAAGGATCTGGTTTACTGTAAATAAACCACAAACTACTGGACCATCTGGAGCTTTCCTGTGCTTTCTGCTGGCTCGGCAATTTTAAGGAGGCTTGTTTCCAAAAGATGACACAGTTTGGGGGATTTAAACCATAATCTTGAAAACACATATTTAAAAGGTATTAGCTAATTATTTAGGCTGTAACTGCTGCAAAACCAGCAAATAAACCCAACATTCTTTGAACCGGTGGTTTTGTAGTTAGTGGGTGTTTGAAATGAGTTATAGGTAAGGCCATTTGATTGACTTGTGTGGAGATGGACTGTAAATGAGAGGGGAAAAGGTGCCTGGTCTTTGTGAAGGGAAAAAATCGATGTGGAACCAGTGGAGGAGAGTTCACCCTGGAGGGAACAACCCCAAGGGCACAAGAGCAGCCAAATTTCACCCACCGTGGCAGGAACTGCTGTGCAGCTTATAAACCACTTACAACACATTTAAACTTTTCCATAGGCTGCCTGAATAGGAACACATTTTTCCCAGAGAAATTATGACTTATCACAAATTTAATGCTTATGTACTACAAAAAATTTCTCACTTGCTTCTGTGCCTGCAGCTTTATTCGCTTTGGTTATCTGCTGTGGGACTGCCAGCCATGCCTGCTCCTTTTTCACTAGCAGACCCATTTCTTTTCCCCTGATATGTTTCCCAAACAACCATCATAAAGAGAATTTTTGGGAAAAAAGGGATCTCAGGATTAATTTGGGGTCAGCACAGGAGGCCCAAATCAGCATCAAATCAGTTCTATCCAAGCACATTCCCACTCACTGTGAATCCTGTGAAGCTCCACAGGTCAGTGGGTTTATCTCTGTTTTGCCTCATTCCTGTAAATAACGTGGGAAATTCATTTTCCAAGTGTCCAGCACCCACATCTGAACCAGAGAGCCCTGCAAGGGTGATGCTTTTGGGGTTCAGGGAGCCCAAGTGGGGCAGAGTAAGAAATCCCCCTTTCAGAAGATGTTCAGCTACAACACAGATTGACAGGGGATAAAAACCTGATAGGCAGCCATTTGTTACTATTAATGTTTAATTAAGAGCAGATGTTATTAGTTTTGTGTCAGAAAATCACCATGTCTTCTATGCATGGATGGAAATTTGGAGTTTGGTGATAAATAAACAATTCATAAACGAATGCAGTAGAGAGTTTCTAACAAGGAATGCTGTCTGGGAATCATGCTGTTCCTAAGGCCTGAAGAAAACAACATGGGTATGATTTCCCTTCCTTCATCATCCTCTAATGTTCATGCTGGGAGAGATAGAAAGATGGATGCATCTGGCTTTGGCTTGTATACAAATCTCTATCCAATTATATATTGAAAAATACAACTCTCCCCTTTTCCTTCCTAGAAAGCCATCAGATTCTGCAGCATTTACTGGATCTCCAGACTGCCCACAAACATAAAAAATTCTAGCCCAAATCTTCACTTCCTTTTTTTTATTATTCCACTATATTTTTAATAATATTAACCTGTTCCATCTAAATCTTTATTTTCAGCTTTCCATTTCTTTTGGTCAGACACTGGAATGAACTTTGCATTTAAGCCATGTACTTCAGAAAGAGGATATCATGCAGCCAGCAAACCCATCATGTGCCCATTGTATTTTGGAACAGGGTTAGGACTGGGTAAAGCTCTTGTGAGAGGGATGAAAATATTCCTCAATGTATATAAAGGACTTTCAAAAAGCCAATAAATACAGCGATATTGTGGCCCCCTACAACAAAATGACACGGCTGGAAAATGATCTCAAGAAACAATTTTCATGCCAGTGTAAGTCTTATTAATGATGAAGAGTTCACTGTTAAAGGCAGCAAAGGGAAGGGAATGCACTGGCATTACATTTCAGTAACCAGGGACCCTCTGGAACTGGAACTTCAAAATAGGATTTCTTAAAAGCTTTTTCTTTCCTAAATTCCCTTTGCAGAAGCCTGCTTATTCTTTCATAATCACTTCAAAGCAATCCCCAGCCTTGCAATAAAGTAAATTCAAAGCAATTAGAGAGTAGATCTACACAGCAAGACCAAACAGTGCTTATAGAGGGTTTCTGTAAAGTGGTTCTGCATACATTTTCCTTGGAATGACATTATTTGTATAAAGAAGTAGGGGGGATATTTTATGAAGGGAAAGAAAATACGAAATAAATTTATGACAGCAAATAGAAAGGCTGCATCTCTGGAGTGTGATATTATATTGCAGTTTGCAAGCACAACCAACACAGCATCGCCCTGCCACGTTCATGCATTTCAGTGAACAATAACAGACAAGGGGGAAAGAAAAAAAAAAAAAAAAAAAAAAAAAAAAAAAAGAAAGAAAGGCGTCTCTGCAGCGTGGCACAATAAAAGCCACCACGTCCTACAATAACAGGCTACATATGTTCAGGAATAAACAGACCAAGTTTGTATTTTCCTGCCCCGGCTCCCAGCGGCCCTGCCTCGCTGCTTTGCCAATTGACGTTTTCACAAGGCAAGGCTGTGAAATGCAAAAGTGCCTCTTGCCTTGCACCAGTGCTGCTGCTGGTGCTGGGAGGGGAGCTGGGCTGTGCTCAGCCGAGGTGTGGGGATTTCCACCGTCATGCAAATAAATGTAACAATTAAGAATATAATTTTGGGAGATGTCAGTGGCGTAATTACTCACATGGCTTCCAGCCAATTAAACAGTAGGTGAATTAGCCCATTTAATTGGGTTTGGAATTTCAGAGCAAGGTGTTTTATGCTTTGTATTCTGTCAACATTTTGCTGAACTGTACGTTAATAATTCTGATTGCTGTCGGAATCACATCTGGGTAAATTCGGTCTGGAGCACAAGAACCGCTGCTGGAAAGGTTGCACACACCTGTGATCCCAGTTGTGAGAGCAGATTGACTCCAACAAAAGCTCCATTCAAGGAAGATAGAAGCCTTGATTGCTTGTAAGCCCATTAAACACTCTGAATGGCCATGAAGATGAAACAAGGAAGCGCTTTAGGACTCTGAAGTTGGAAGTCTTGGAGGAGGAATGGCAATAAAAGAACAACACGAAGTGATTATTGCCAGTATAAAAAGACAAGCGTATAACAGTAACCAAAAAGGAAAAAGGAAAAAAATAAAATAAAAAATAAGTGTCTATCTCTTGCTTGGAGAGTGCTGTGATTCAGCTAATCTCCTCTATTAGGAGATGATGACAATACACAATAGTCCTCAGTAAGATGTGGAAACAGAGGCACTCCCGGGTTAGTGGAGAAGCTCTGCACAGTTACCCTAAGGAAGCACAGAACAGGCACACAAACACTGCAACTGGAGATTACAGTAAATGACAATAACAGCATACAAATGAACCCTCCTTCACAAAGATCAGCTGGAGAACCAAAAACACCCATTTAAAGAGGGGCTGATGAGAGCCAAACTAATACAGCAGTGAAAGCCTATTAACCACAGATATGAGACAGAGAACAAGGTCCAGATGAGATGCTCTCTTTATGCCAGGAGCTGGTTCATTTTACTTTCCCATTGTCAATCCCTAAAATGAAGAGGGTCCTTGGGTGTGCTTAGCATCTCTCATTGAAATTCAGTCACTGTTGCTCAGCCCTGATTGAGTCACTTCATCTGCAGAGTTCATTTCTGAGAATTCTAGGAATAAGTACCAGGCTCTAAGATGGGAAACCTCCACGTGAGAGATCAGCCCAGCATCACTCCAGGCTGAAACAAGGCAGTGGCAAGGGGGAATAAACACAGAATGCTTTTATTTTAGGTATACAGCAGGATTGGAATCCTAAGGATGCTTTCAGGGGAATTGCTGCATCAGAGCTGGATCACTTTGTTCATCTTACACAGCTTCAGAATCCTTCCAGGATTCCTGACATTAGAGAAGATAAATCAGATGTACAGCTACAGATCTTCTCAATTCATGGTAATATTCTACCCCTGGGTAGCTGAAGACAAGGCAGAGGTTGCACTGTGCTGCACAGCCCAGAACAGCCCTCAGGAGTCACACCTGTAAAATGCAAGTCTGGGATCTGAACTGCAGCCCTGGACACTTCTACTTGTGTATTAAACACTTTAATCAAACAAGTTGTTCTATGCCTCCTGTGCCTCATTCCTCCCATTTCAAATATCAGAATAAATCAGTGATTCATATTTCAAAAGCATTATGAGATCTTTGCATGTAGCATGCTCCATAGCATTATTGTTATTTATAATTAACAGCAGGGTTGCTCCACTATTAATAACACTTAGCAGCAGTGCTTTTCATCTTCAAACCTCTTTCTGAGCACTAATTAACTTCAGACTTCTGTTGTTCAGAGCATCTTAACTTGTTGTTCTGCTTCCCTCAGTTCCCTGTGTTACAGGGGCAACAGGGAAAACCCTGTGAGCTTCAGGCAACTTGATACTGAATATTTAACTTTGGAGGGTCATTTAATAACTCCCACAGCAAGAACTGGCTCCACCTTGACAAGTTTTCTCCAAAGTGTCTTTGTAAGGCACTGGAGTGGACCCACACTGCCCTTTTTAATGGGAACTCTGCAGACTAAGCAAGGCACAAACAGATTTCTGTGAGTTTCTTTGTTTTTCTCCCCTGCCTGAGCACTGCTGCTCTCTACTTGCTGCAATGAGGGGTGCTTGGGAACCCCCAAAACAGCTCAGCACTTAGTGCAATGGGAACAGAGATGAAAAATGCATTTTCTTCACTCTCCACTTCATCTCACCCAACATTTCATTCCCACAGCAACATCTCAGGGCAGCTGGTCCCATTTTTTCTCTTCATCAGCCATTTCTCATGGATACAGAATGTGGCACATAGCCCGTTTTTAGTGAAGGATTTCTTACTCAGTAATGTATTTTCTACCTTGGCATTTGCAGGGCAAGGCAGCACAGGACACCCCTTGATCTTTCTTTGGATCCTCTCCTACCAGGGGGGTCAGAGCATCCCATCCAATTTAGCTGCTTTAGGTGTAATCAACATTTATCAGGGACACAGAGGACCTCAGTGTCCCCAGAGCAAAGGATGCTCTCAACTTTGGAAGAGAAACTGAGAGAAAAGGGGAAATGCATCTATAGGATGTAATAGGGAAAAACAAATAACAGGAATGAATCAACAATAGCAAGAAATGTGGATTCTTACCAAATAATTCCTTTGGCTCACACTGATTTGGACCAGTTATTTGTTGAAGGGATACTGATTCATTTTCATTTACTTGGCTAATCATTGGGCATCAAACACAGATCAACACAAACCCCATTTATTAGGCCCAACTTCAAAAACTGCCACCTCCCTACATGTTCCTTTTGCATCCCTCCCATCCTTTTGCAAGTCTCTACCAAGAGTGCAGAAAAGGCAATGGACAACCACCAGCAGCAATGAGAAGTTCCCCTACAGATGTTGCTGTGTCCTCTGGAGTGGACACTGTGCACCACACTGCCTTCCCTGAACATTTCCATCACAAAATGGGGATTGGCATCACCAAGTTTGCACATATTTGTAAAGGGATTGAATTAGCTCACTATGAGGTATGGCTTCAGTTCATGGAATTTTATCTCACCCATCATCATACTAAAAGCACAGTTATTTATTCCAGCTTTCTTTTTTTTCTTTTTTTTTAATGAAAAATCTATCATAGCAAAAACCCCCAATCAGTGAAACCATCCACACTTCTACATGATCATAAGAGGGCACTTCAAGGGGTACACTAATTATGCCTTCTCCACATATATTTGGCCCCGGAGGTAACAATAACATAAATTCTTCATTGTGCTCTAATTTAGCATCCAAAGATTAGCATATTCCACCCCTTTTATAAATTACAGGGTTTCCAGCACCCTCTGCATTTAAAATCCAGAAGTGAAATGTATATATTGTTGAGCTGAAACAAGAAAAGGCTGTTTGCAAACTGACAGGGCTCTCTCAGCCAGAGCACTGGATTAATGTCCAGTGGAATCAATGTCCACTGTGGGCCCTTCCAACCTTTCCCATTCTGTGATTCTGTGAAACAAATCACGTAACCAGCTGCTGGAGTAACAGCCAAACACCCAGACTAGCGCACCATGTAATTCAATTGATTGCCCTGAGAAACAATAATATAGTTATAATACTTCTACTGGCTTGATCCCCAGGGGAGCAAATTTACTCTGGTCTCCCTAACTGGTTGATAACATATTTAAATGCCAGTCAGTCACTAATCCGTTGCTGCTCCATCCTCTGAGAGCTGCTTTATTGAACACTGTAATTGCCTGGATGTTGTTTTTCATTTCTGTAGCTGTTGCTGTTAATTAAATATTTCATAGAAAGCTCTCTCTGACATTTCTTACTGCATTCTTGAATATCTGATAAGATATACAGGCTGAATATTTGTACCTGCTGCTCTCTGCTGATACTCTTGTCCTAGATTCAAACCCCCAAAACACTAAAGAAATGACACACTTTTAGTGAAATTAGGACTCCCACTGTTAAAGGGCTGAGGGGAGCAGAATGAAATAGAGGCATATGCTGTGTCTGTTGGATCACAGATGTCAGCTCAAGCAGGATGTACATCTGGACTGCAGGATTTACCTTCCCTCTCCCTGTAAATGTGCTGGATGTGGGCACTGCATCAGCAGCAGGATTGATTTTCTGGAGTCAAACCTTAGCAGCAAATGTCAGACTGGCCATTCTTAAAACAAAAACAATCTCAGAGGAAGGTAAGGCTCAGAATTAGCTGACTCTGTGTGCCATGGTACAAGAGAAAGGCAGCATGAAGAGACACTCTGGCAGCTCCTGGGTATGGCAGGTGGGGTTCCCTGTTAACTGAGGGGGCAGATCCAGCTGTGGACATGCAATTCCCAGTACAACAAGAGGTTAAGGCTGAGTTGGGGATGTCAAAACACCCAGAAATTCCCTGATATACAGTGGTGTTGTTCCCACACTGTACTCTAATGGCTACTGCCTCCCAAATTAACAAGGTTGTTAATGCAAACAAACCTCTGCTAATGCTCCCAATTAACTCGTCCAAAGGGGTCTGACAAGCAAGACTGGAGCAGAAACAAAGTGTGTGGGGTTTTATTGGCCAGGGTTTGGTAGTGGGGAGGCTACATAGGTGGTTTCTGTGAGAACTGCCAGAAATTTCCCTCATGTCCAAGAGATCCAACTCCAGCAAATTCCAGGATGGACCCAGCACTGAGCACAGGTGAGTCCCTCAGCAATCTGGAGTGCATCTGGAATAACATCATAAAGAAGGGGGAATCATAAAGAGAGTGAGAAGGTCAGAGGAACAGCCCTGCAGATCTCAGGTCAGTGGGGAAGGAGGGGCAGGAGATTCTCCTGCAGCCCATGGAGAAGATCATGGAGAAGCAGGATGTGACCCAGCAGCCCATGGAGCTCCATGCTGGAGCTGGAGAACCCCACCCCAGAGCAGGGGAATGCCCAAAGGAGGCTGTGACCCCATGGGGCAGGCTCCTGGCAGGAGAGATGTGGTCCCATGGAGAGAGGAGACCATGCTGGAGTAGGTTTGCTGGCAGGATTTGTGACCCTGAGGGGATCCATGCTGGAGCAGCCTGATCCTGAAGGTCTGCAGCCACTGGAAGGACCCATGCTGGAGCACTTTGGGAAGAACTGCAGCCCCAGGGAAAGACCCATGCTGGAGAAGTTCATGTGTCCCACTGGAAGCACCCCACACTGGAGCAGGGAAGAGTGTGGGGACTCTTCCACCTGAGGAGGAAGGAGAACTTCCATGCCAGGCATTAACACAGTGTACATCCACAGGAATTGTGTGTAGGCACCCACAAACACCTGCTGATCTTAAATATCTGGATTAGTTAAGCATTTAACTAACCGAATTTTAAATTGCAGTTCAGATGTTCTAAATGTTTAAATAATCAGGATGAAATCCTAGCACCACTAAAGTGTTTGACAAAGCTTCTATTAAATTCAGGGGAATGCAGCACTTTATTGGCTTTTCCATTCTTAATTTGCTTAATGCCACCAGTATGACTGGAGAGCCATCACATTTAGAAACTAAGATGCTGCATGGACAATCTAAGGAACAGTCCCTTGGGAGCTGTTTATTACCAGCTCCTGGATGTCCTCTTAGCAAATGGAAAACATTGGTGCATGCCACAAGTCCCAGAACATTGGATGCTGGGATGCCAACAGCTCCACACAGCCAATATAGGAGACAGCATGTTGTGGAAAATTTATGTAAGGAATAAAGTTGTTTCTGGGACACTGTTTTGGAAAGCCTTTTGAGTCCTTCACCAGCCCATCTGCTGAAATCTAATTCTGTACATTGACTTTGTTTTGTATGTGGATCTGCAGCTCCAGGGCCTTCCCATGGTCTATTTGCACTGATATTCCTGCAGATGATTTACTCTCCAAGAAGCCTCCCAGATGCCACTTCCACAGCACCCTTCTTTCTTTAACATCGTCTGGTTCAAAAATTATTCCCCTTTCAAAACAAAACCTATACCCCTTTTCATCCCACTGTCCTGGACCATGAGATTCTATAAACTGGTGGCTCATTCCTCACTGAAAATGGGCAAGGACTGCAGTACACAAGCACACAGAAGCCAGGACGTGTACGGGCACTGGGACATTTGAGTTTTTCTCTGAAAACAGAAGCCAAGCTGAATTTCGACTTGAATTTTGGTTCTACTGTAGGTTAAAAGCTTGCACAAAGCCATTTCTGCTCAGCTGACAAGAGGTCACTTGATCATTAGAAGGAGCTCAAGCCATCTTTGAGCATTTTGGAAAACTCTCAGCTGCCTCTTGCTCTACATTTGTCAGTAAGGGGACCAGGGAAACAGGTGATGCTTCCCACCACTCAACCCATACAGTGCTTCATCCTAGGTTCTGTCAGAATGGCATTTTATCTCCTTACCTTACTGATACCATCCTTTGTGAAACCTAATATGAAATATGGGTTTTTCTTTTGTCCCAACTTTGCAAGCTCTTCAACTTTCAGTTATTTATTATCTTAATTAATGCACCGCTCTGTGCCTGTACTCTGCTCAGACTTACACCACGTGCTGTGGTGTAAGCATGTGTGTATTTTGTAAGCATGTATTTATTACACATGCTGTGTAATTCTGTTAGCTGGAGATACCTGACAAGGAAATAATCCATTTGAAATAAAGCTACTTTGCATGGCCTGAAGAGCTCTTGCTTCACCTGCCCTAGGTAGGCAGTACCCACTCCCCTGGAGAGGCCACAGGACCAAAATTCAGTTTGCTACTGAGTCTTGAAGTCTCCTTTTGTTTGCAAGGAAAAACTCACTCCTGAAAATATGTAGGGAGACTCCCCATGGGAAACAGTTTGTTTCAGTAAGAGGATCCATGGGGACAAACATCAGAGCAACAATTAGAGACCTGGCTTCCTTCCGTGTGTGGGAAATGAGCAGAGGAAGGGAATGTGGCTTTTTCTATGCTTCCTTTGAGCTTTGTCTCAGCTCAGGAGTGCCTTCAGGAGGGAGTGTGACTTTAGATGAGGAGAGGGTGACAGGAAAGGGAAGGCAGTGCCCGTGCTGCTGCTCCCACCTTGGCACACAGCATCCCTGCAGCTCTCCAGGGAGACGAGCAACGCACGACTGCATCCACTGTGGCTGGGCTTTGCTGCATTTATCACTCTGCAGGTTTACATCAGCTCCTGCTGGCAGCCCCTTATTCCTGCCTAGTTAAGGAAGGATTCAGTGGAGCATTCTCTCAAAAAAAAGAAATGTTCTCCTTTCCTGCACCACAGGTGACAATGTCCCGGTGTCTCCCAGCGCTGCACGAGGTGACTTGGAGGCTATCCAACAGTCAGGAATCCTCCTGGAGAGAGTCTTTGAGTTTCCCTGCCTGAGTTTAACCTGCCATGTTCCTAATATGATTAAGACTCTCAGTTCCCTGCCAGAGTGACAGCATGAGACAAGTGGGACTTGGCAATGATGTGGGAGGATGCGGGGTAGCAAAATGAGGGAGCGTACGACCAAAGTATCAGGGTCCTTTGCATTCCAAGTGGCAGCATTTCCATCTCCCAGTGACCACTGCAGAGCATTCTGACAGCTCCACACTGCCAGATAACAACAGATTTGTTACAGACCTCTGGGCCAAGAATTAAGGGGAGATATATTCTGCTCTTTCTATTTAAAAAGTGATCACACAGACAAGCAAGCAGAAAATTCAGTGGAAAGAACACACAGAGTCATGTATCAAGGAAGAAGGTATTTACAAGCTCACAAGAGCAATATGCAAAGATTCTTAAACTACAGATTTCTTTCTGTAAAATTAAAAAAAAAAAAAAAAGAAGACAAAGAATTTAACCATATTTTGAGGCTGTCAAGTATTCTTAAGCATTATGAAAGCTTTCTGGGCTGGATCTGCAAGCTTAAATGATACAGTGATTTTAAAGCCAGATTATTTCAAGCAGTCTTCCTTCCCACCCCCCAAAATCTGAAATGCAACTAGAGATGGACCAGAATATTTCCAAATTCATATTAAACACATGAATCTGTTTCAATCCACCAGACAGCTTGTGATCTAAACCAGTAAAGATTCTTAGATTAATACTTCAAACTTTTAAACATGAAATTAATTTCCAAGGTTCATTTGAGTAAATACTAAAAATCTTTCCTCCAGCATTTTCATTTTTGGTAAGAAATGAGGATATGTTTCCTTCAGGATTAAATAAAAATTATTTCCAAATATTTAACAGAATAACTGAACAATTGATTAAGGTACTGAACCTGGACTAACAAATTCATCACCAACCAGGTTAAAAGTGGGGGTTTTTTTCCTCAATTCTTCCAACAATTGGAATATTTCAGAAAGGAACAGAGGGTCTCCCTCCCCTGTCCAACCTGGCACCTGAACACAGGTGTCCAAAAGCCACTGAGTGGCACATGTTTGTGCATTAACCTCAGTGGCTGAGTGGCCAGTTTTCCACAAATACTCAAATCTAGTAATTATCATCATAACGACTCAGTATTGTCCCTGATTTGTGTTTTAATCTCCGTAATTAAAGTGTCTAGCTGCCACAGCAACAGACGCTATAGAAGCATGTCTGCTGTGTAATCATAAAATTAATTAAAACCACAAAGTGGCTGCACAATAAGGAAAGCACTAGATGGGATAGGAGACCAAAGGCTTAAAAAAAAAAAATCCTTTGGAGAACCTTTCACTCCAGTGTGTCTCAGCCAAGGAGCAGATGCTGCCCTGTGAGGCCATCCCAGAGTTTGGAGGGGCTCATTGCAGCTCCCCGTGCATGTGTTTGCATCCCAAATAATCGGCAGACTGGCCCCTTGTGGACACTTTCAGCAAAGGAAGGAAAACCCAAACAATAACTAAAATTAGTAAATCCTCTCACCCTGAGAGAGGGAGCCCTTTTAGAGATTAAGGCATTTCTGTTGCCTGTAATAAATGTTGTCTGCCAGCAGGCACCTCCTCTAGGACACAGCACCTTCCTCAAAGATCCCACAAAACTGGAATTAGCCTGATTATTCCCAAAGCACAAAAGGAACATATTCCCTTAACTCCAAGATGCTTTTCTCACTCCAGCTCTCTACCATACAGCAACATCCCCCTGTTCCTTTCAGGATCTCCAGCACCCTGAGGGACAGGCTCTCCCTGTCCTACCAGAACTGTCAAAATAAGGGGACATTCCCTTGCCCAACCCAGCAGATGCACCTTAGGGTGTGTGCACACAAACTGGGATGTAATCCCAAGGGTGTCTCTTCCCCATGCTTTTTTGGACATGAAAAGACCCAAACCTATTAAAAGAGAAATCAAGGCTGAGACCCCCTCCAAGAGAACACTGAGAGCAGGGAAGCAGGTGAGTACAGGGGGAAGGCTCAATAAAACCCCTTTTATTTTCTAATCAGCAGCAAATACAGGGGAGAAGCCAGCTGTGAACTTGTCAGATGTGCTGATGATACACAACTACAGGGGACAGTCAATAGAGAGCCAAGCAGCAAGGGAACTTCAAAGGGAAACCACACTCACTGTGTAATTGGAGTGAAACATGGCAAAGAAAGGGAAAAGGGAAGGATGCCTGCTGGGGAGACCTGGGGCTGTGGGGAGGGGGGTGTTTGGTTTTGCTGCAAGCAGTAAAAGGGAAGGTATCAAGTGTTGGCACATTAATTCCTGCCTTGATCAGATCTGGTGTGCAAGGCCGTCTGTGACACAGTGGTTTGTCCCTCTACAGCAAAATTTACTGCAAAGATTCAGCCTGAACATACATAACCTATATAATGGTCATCTCTTTGACAGGAGCTGCAGTTTGTAACACAGCTGGGTGCCCGTGTTGATTTCTGTTTTCCACAATCCTCAGAAATAGAGGTAAATGATGCTGAGTCTTTGAAGGAATTGGAAAGAGCTGGGCAAGTACAAAGGAAGTGTGGGTGTGACAACAGCTTTTATCAAACTTATTGAGCTTGTTCATCAGGAAAATAAAGCTGATACTGCCCAGAGGTGGACACCTGCATTCACTTAAACACCTACAGCCTTGGGAGACAGGGAGGGTCACTGGGAATCTGCTCTCCAAGGCTGCAGAAGCACAGGCAGAAGAAGACTTGACCCAAGGCCCAGGAACTCGAGATGGATCCGTGGCACTGTGGCAAAGCAGCCCATGGAAATTTGTCAGAGCTTGCAGAATGAGAAATGAAGGGTTGCTGGGACAGGTCAGCTGGCACCAGAGCAGCCTGTACTTGTCATCTGCTAGTGCCAAAAGCAGAGTTATCCTTTTGGAATCAAATCATCTCAGGAGGATTCCAGCAAGAAAGTTGATGTCGTGAGGAACTCAAAGTGCCCTTTACACATCCTATTCATTTTCAAACCAAATTTCAATGGCATAGAAGTAGTGGGACTCAAGGCACCACCTGGCTGCTCTTCTGTCAGCCAGTAGGTAACTCAGTGTTTTCCCTTGGCTCTTTTCTTACCACAACCCCCTGGGTTCTAGCACTGCTGTTTCTTCTGGTTGACCCCAAATCACAGTCCCAGATCATGAATGCTGCAATTCTTTAATTTGGTGCATAAATCCTCACTTTGCACAGCATGTTTCTGCTAGTGCTGGGCACCTCCAAGTTTTGGGAAGGGGGCTACTGTTATTTCAGCTTTTAATTAACAAGATGGCAATGGTGGTGGCTGCCACCTCACCTTACAAGTGTAGGAAGGTTCAGTGTCACCCCTGACCCTTCCCATGGATAAGCAAGACTCCACAGCAGAGCAGCAGGAGGGCGGGCACACATCCTGATCAAGGCAAACTCCAGAAACAGTATTTGCTCACAAGGAGGAACCAAAACAGATCTTCAGCTGGATCCAGACTTGCCTATGACAGCACAATCAAAAAACCAAAGTGGGTTTTAAATGAAATCTCCAGCTCACAGCTTCCCCCTCCACACACAATTACATTTATCACTCTACCATACACGTGCACAAAAAGCAACAGCACTCACTCTCCTTTCTCTTTCCTCTCCTTTGACCTTTCCTTTGCCTTCTCTTCTCAGCAACCTTTTCCAGGCATGTAAGCATGTAAGCAGCACACAGCACTTGCTAAAAGTGGTTTTACTTTGTCAGCAGATAAAAAATATCTCTTTTTCTGATGGTTGTTTGGAGTAGTGTGTTACCCTTTGAGTGACCTGGGCTTGCCACAGAAAGCAGAATTAGATCAACAGGGAGAGAGAAAAGGAAGTCTCCTGTTAGCAGCAAAAGAGAAAATATGGAGGGTCCTAAAGGGAAACTGATATTGGCATTGAAAACTGTGAACAAGACAGGTGTGGTCCAGAAAAAACAGCACAAAATCTGCAACCTGGAAGTGCAGTAGCCCTTTGGTCCTGAGAAGAAAGACTTTAGGGAAACAGAACCATAATTATGGTCGCTGTCACCTCCTAGAAGCCAGAAAAAACACCAAGCCTGCATTCAGCACTGCCCATCATCTGTCAGCTTGGATCATCTCCAGTCCTGTTTTCCATCTGGATTCAGGCTGGTGACTATTCAGGGAAGCTACCTGGGACACACAGACCATGCCCAGACCTTTCAGCTCTGTCCCTCTCTCAGGACAGGTGACAGCAGGGACAGAATTCCCTCAGCTCAAAGCTGGGGTACAGGCTCAAGAAGGACAAGAGACTCCCTGGAAGTAACTGCACTGCAGCAGGAGAGCATGAAAATTATTGGCATGAAGCAGATCTGGATTTGCTGTGGAGTAGAAATTAAAGATGTCACTGTGACTGAGTGTAGGCTGCTGCTGCTGCTCTCTGTCACTCGAGTTTCCCATGCAGCTTTTTCAACAAGCCATCTACTCATCCCTGAGTAGTTTACTACCCTTTTCACACATTTCTGGAAGCACAGGCCTGAGTCTCCGGGCCAGGTTTCAATCCTGTCCATTTGCACTGACAATTTAATCACCTTGCACTGATTTGTCATAAGTGATCACTGACTGCTGCTAACGATGCTCTCATTGATTGCTTTGAATGGAACAATTGACAGTGACTGAAGGTCAGGCTGACACGGCCAAGATGAAACATCAGTAGAACTATACAGGGGCTTTTTTTCCATATATGTACTATAAATTATTTTGAAGGTGATTCATATGAGCTTACAATGGAGTCTAAGAGCATAATTGTCTTTCATTACTATGCAAATTATGCAAAAAAATCATCTAAGATCAAGTCCTATTGATGATATACTGCTTTATCTTCTTTCTCCTCTGACAATTCACATCTGCAGCCTACAGAAGTCAGATTATTATCTATACCATTATTAACTTCATTTACTTTTCAAGGTGGTAGTTGTGGCTTTTTCTTAGAGCAGCTATTTTGACACACAATACTTAGAAACTGTGGAATTCAAAGCCAAAAGACAACAATTACTTCAACTGTCTTCACACACTTCCAAGGCAGTGTTTAAACTTTCCAAGTCTGATGGATAACTAATATAATTACACTAAACTTGGAAAGAAAGCAGATGGCATAAACTAGGCAAATGAGATATGTACCAGAAATAGTTACCAGCTGAAAGAATAATGCAGCAGGGTGGTTTTATAAAGATGCTTTCTGAAATAGATTCACTATCATATATTATTTCCTACTTTAGAGCTCTTGACTGAGCATGTTCAGCACCTACAGAATTACCCAAGAAGAAATCCTGCATTTTACAGCTCTCCTCACAACTACAGTAATGATTATTTTCTTTAGGAAACATACAGGCATTTTAAGAATCAATATTTCAGATTACTTACCCAGCAACAAATCACAGCGTGCCCTTTGCATAAGTCACTTGTGAAAATAAAGTTGTCACAACTGTCCATTAGAACAGACAATGCTCCACGTTAATCTTTCCTGGGGAAACATCCTCTGACCACGTGCAGCTGCAGAACTCACACAGTAAATGTGATTTACTAAAGATCACACTCAAAAAAGGCTCTGGGGAGTACACACAAAATGAAAAGGATGTGCAGAACCAAACCCCTCTTTATCTAAAAAGGATCCCTCCTTTTCAAACAAAGACAGGACCTAGGATCTAAGTAAGATGAAATTTGAATCTCATATTTGTCCAGAAAAAATGCATTTTGAGAGTGCAGCTGAAATGTCAAAAGGGAATTCCTCCTATAAGGACTTACTCTGACATGTTCAAACAAGCAATTCCAAAGACTCACTTCCAACCCAGAGCTCCCTGCTCTCATCCCTTCAGTCTGGCTGCACAAAGAGTATCGTGGGACTGAGGAACTGCTGACCCTGGATGAGCAGCAAATGCCTGAAGGGAAAATCCCATCTGTGAGAGCAAGCAGTGAGTCAGAGGCACAGCCAGGAACAGAGCTCTGGGAGCTGAGTCCCCAGCCCCACCTCAGCACAGCCAGGCCACAGCAGGTGACACAGGATGGATGGAGCAGCTCCATCAGCCACAGCCAGCACTCAGGACAACAAAAATCCAATCAGATCTGACAGGTATTCCCCAAATAGGAAAGTCCTCGAGATCCCCAGCACTGCTGGTTGGATTCTACTGCCCCACTCAGTAAAAACCCTTAAATATTACTGCACCAGGAACCTGCTTTTGGCAAAACCCAACACAGCATTTATGCCTTCTGCTCATCTTCAGGGCACAACTGGTCATTTGAAGGAACAGCTACATCCAAATGCTACATGAGCTATTGTGATTTTGCCCTTCTTGGAAAGACATTTGTCTGTTTATTAATAGTTACTAGTGGTATCTTCACTGGTGGGTGTTTTCGAAAAGTTTCTTTCCTATCAAGTGCCCTAAGTTTTATTTCACTCAAGTCTGACCTGCTGAAGCAAAAAGAAACTTCTTTCAATTAAGAGCTCTGCCATGGGAAGGCCACTGGTTTCAGTGCTGAATTATTTAAAGCTGAGAAACTGCAGTTCAGGCACCTTTTACAGAGCTTTGGAAATAATATAAGAGGTAGAAAACACACTTTGCCCAAAACACTGCTCTTAAAGAATTTTACTAACACCAAAAGCCACCAGCACAAGTGAACCTTTGTGCTACCAGCCTAAGAAGGCAACCTTCACCACTAAAATATCACCCAGCACCCACAAACTTTCTTGTTAACACCTTTTTTTCTGTGATATTTTAATGTGCTCATGCATGGCTCTCAATTGTCTCAGCCTTGCTGGGATTGCTGGAGGGGAAGCTACTGACATCTGATACCAAGGACAATTTCTGGAGCAAGGAAGATTGTTTTTTTCCCCCCTGAGGATCTACATTACTTCCAGGAACAAGCTGGGTTTGCAGGCTGAAAAGGCAGCCAATTCTGCTGATTTGGGACAGGGATGAGGGTAACTTTCATGTACTCTCAGCTCCCCAGGGTTACTTCCCTGCTCAGGAACAAGCACACACGTGATTTGCCCTTGTTCAGTGACTCCTGTGACTCCAGGAGACTGCTGTAATATTATTTATGCTTCTCAGTCATCAAAGCTTTTTTTTAAATCCAGCTTAGGTGTGACATCTTGGGGTCAGGTGAATAGTGGGGTGGAAAAAAACAGCCATGCACGCACTCTGCAGCCAGGCTTATCTTCTGCAGTTCAAGCCTGATTTGAGTGTGCACTGGGATGGAATGAGCTCCCTCAGCATCTCCAAGATCTGGGTAAATCCCAAATGTGAATGTGACCACTCTGAACAGGGCTGGCTGCCTCCCTGCACACTGAGCACAGCCACAACTTCATCTGAACCCTGCTCACGTCATCTCCACCCAGATTTAGCTTTAATTTGCTTTTTTGCCACAGGTAGAAAGTTGGCTCTCGCATTCATTTGCTGAGGAAGTCACAGACATTAAAAAAAAAAGGGTCCTGATTTCAACTCTGTCCATTATGCAAATGCAATTAAGGTATGTTATCTTAATTTGGTTTAAAACCTTTAAAACACCTTGAGCAACCAGCCTAATTATACTTTCTTCATCATGTCTTGAGTTCCAAACACTCCTTGCTTTAGTGTAAAAATAAAAAAGAAAGACAAACAAGCAGAAAACTCTCTCATAAATATTTCTCAGATAAACAGCAATAATCTTTTACACTTATTTTGCCCATTTATTCCAAGGAAACGCTCTACAATTTGTGAAGCCAAGATCATTTTACCTACCTCTGGGATGGAATGTCACAACAGTTTAATCACACAGCAACACCACGCAACATTGGAGGATCAGGCACCAAGAACAATGCTAACTCTAATTGAAATTACTGGGGGAATTAAGGCATACAGAATATAATTACTCATACTGGATTTTGGCCAGTGCAAACTGGAGCACGAGCCAGGACACAAAGTCCAGCCACCTCTTTCCTACCAGAAGTGCCATGAACACAAGTGGCAAGAACCCAGAGTGCAGCATCCTATAAAATATGGCCTTTCTAGAGAGAAAATAGCCACTGAACCAGCTCCAGTTTTCATGTGGGGTCTAATGCTGAATAAAAATAAAAAGAAAAATCTTACATCATCTACTAACACAAACATTCTCAATAGCACAAGCTAAGTAGTGATTTGGCAAACTTCAGTGTGTTTAAGCACCACACACCAAGCATTACACCGAATTCTAGACAGAGTCTAATGAACCTCTTCAATCAAACTTCCCTCAGCCCTGAGAACATCAACATTGCTCTTTATTGTGGGAATAAATCTGTCCTGGTGAGCTCCAACGCCTCTGCAGCATTGCAGAGAGAGGAAAGCAGAGCAAACCCCCATTTTTAAAATGATAACATTTTTATGGATTCAGAGACTCCCAGAAATCCATGGCCCTTGCTTAGAAGCAGAGCCAGTATCTCTTCTCTTTGTTTGGACAGGTACCACCACCTCTGTCACAAGTCCCCACTGTGTGTAAATGGATTTTCTCCAAATAGCTCCTTTCCCAAGGTGTTTTTTGATGGATCACAGCACGCCTTTGGTAGAACAGCCCTTTATTTCAGGGCAGAACCCCCATGGGTGTGCAAGGAGAAGCTCCTGGAGCTGTACAGTTGGGTTGCTAGAGTAAAGTCCCACCTTTGGCTCTTCCACAGCACAATTTATTGTAATCCCTGCACCAGCACCAGCCTGCTGTGGTTTTATGTGGCCAGCTCTAAAGTAGGAATGTGATTTTATCACAGAGATAATGTTTGTCTACTTTTGTAGATGTCCTTGGGATCTAAATCTAAAACGAGTGCTAAGCATTACTGTTATTAAAGCAACAAAACACGTCCTAGGAGCAGATACAAAGGAGGAATTCTCAAAGCACAGAAAAGCATTAAAATAAGGTCACATTCCTTAAAGTCCCACGGGATCTGAAATACAGATGCTGTGAGTAGCTAGCAACTAATTAGTTCCAAGCAACTAATACATAGTGCAGTGCTAACACACAGATAGACAAACATGGCCTCGTGTACACAGGCAGGGTTTGATTGTGTTTTTAAATATTTCATCTTGCAGGCCAATTATCATAAGGGAACTGATACGTAAAATTGCCAAATTCTCAATTATGCTCTCCTTTCTTCAACTCATTTCCATTTTGACCATGAAACTCTTTGCCACCCTAAAACAATTCATCAGTTACAGCAAAATGAAATTCTACGATGGCGGGGGGATTTAATGCAAGAATAAAATCCCCGGCTGAACAGTTTGCTCCAAAGGATTAAAAAAGTAGATACATAAAGTACTTTTTATAAAATAACAGAAGAGCAGGTAATTTCTGCCAATTTATCTGTATCTTCACAGGACCACGTGGGGTTACCTGGTCCCACCTCCCTCCTCCAGCACCACCATCCTGGAAAACACAGCACAGGAGTGTGTGCAGGCAGATCTGGAATATCTCCTGTGAGGGAGACTCCACACCCTCTCTGGGCAACCTGTTCCAGTGGTCAGTCACTGCACAACAAAGAAATTCTTCCTCATGTTCAGGTGGAGCTTTCTGTGCATCCATTTCTGCCCATTGCCTCTTGTCCTATTGCTCAGCACCACAGGGCAGAGCCTGCTCCATCCTCCTGGCACTATTCCTTGAGACATTGATAGACACTGATAAGGTCTCCTCCATGATTCCACCTTCCTCCATGTGAAAATACAACCTGAAAGTAGGTGGGAGAAATCCCAGCAAAGCCTGCACAACCTTGGCTGATGATCCTCAAGACCCTTTGGCTCAGGGATGCCCCGACAGCTCCTGCCACGAGCTGACCTGTGCACCACAACAGCTCTGCCCTGAAGGATTCACTGGGTTGGCTTCCACTTGCAAGGAAAGCTCTGCCATTCAGACAGGACACCTTAGGAAACTGCAGAGAGCAGCCCCACTAAAACCTTGCTGTTTCAAAGGAGGTGAAACACCACGGTGTGAGCAGAAGCACTGAGGTTATTCCTGAGGCCCTGCTGGTGGCAAAGGCAGCTGGGCTTCTCCTCCCCAGCCAGCACTGACAGCTCTCCCTTTCCCCTTAAGCCTTCTCATTCCCTCTCCCCCTCCTCTGTGCCCACCCTTCTCACACCTCCTCTTTCATGCCTCTTTACCCACCACTCTGCTATGCCTGAGACAATTTCCACTGCCTTGTGTCCCTCCCCAGTGGCCTTGTTATCTTCTTCCCATCCTCCTCCTGCAGCCTTGCTGTGTTCAGCTCTGGCCTTCCACTGGGAATCTGCTCTTTGCACCCAGAAAAGGTGGATAACATTTACAAAAGGATATAAATAACTCCTCTGCTAAAGCTTTATTGATTTTCAATGGGATTTTGGAACCTTGTGGTTTTGTCTGCTTTTAATTTTTTTTTTTTTGTCTCCTCTTCTTTTAATCCCTACATCACCAGTTTTTAATGTTAATGGTTTAGTTAAAGAGGAGTAACACCCCTAGCATGGGATCAGCTGTACATACACTTCTACTGACACAGTGGATTTCCAGAGAGTTTTTTTTCCTAAGATTTTTTTTATAGAGGGTAAGATGCAGGCTGTGAGTATAAATCCCACATAGGCCAAGTTTGGATCTGATCTGGTGTGGAAGCTGACATAACACAGAGGGTGAAAGGAACCTGACCAATAAAGGACCAATACATCATTACAGAATCTGCTTTTACAGGAAATACCATTACTGCAGCACTGCATGCTATCACTGGGAGAAAACTGGGGTTTTTCCTCCCAAAACTGTGCAAAAATACCTCTTCATTAGGGTTGGAAATGGATATATTACCTAACTGTTTACTGTAAAGGCTTATTAAAAAAAAGGGCTATTTTTTGGTTAAAAACTGTATGTGCCAATCATAAATTTCTATTTTTGTATTATTCTATACCAAAAAAAAATTAAATCCATGAATAAAGCTACTGACAAGAGACTCAAGTGTGCTTCTTTAAAAACACATAAAAAATCTTTACTTGTAACACAGGCAGAGCTTTCTCCTCCCTAAAACATTTCCTCAGAGTTCTCAACAATCTCCAGCCCTTGAAAAAGGGGGTCACTCTCCCAACATTCAGAAATCTTGCCTGGTTTTTCTTTATCCTTACTCTGCTCTTCATCTTCCCTTCCCCAAGTAACTTTGACCACCACAGGTGTCCAAGACAAAGCCCACAATGAACCTGAAGAAGAAAAGCTGTGAATTCTGTACAGCTTCACCTGAAATTGAAACTTGCCCCTGCATTTCCCAGCCCTCAGCTCCTGCAGCACTGATAATACAGCAGCTAACCCAGGTGGAAAGAACACAAGAAAGAGAAAAAGAAAATCTTTTTGCAATTTAGAAAATTACAGGATCTTTTTTTTTTTCTTTTTATACATGTGGGGTTTTTTTAAGAGAACTGGAATTATTCAAGCATAATGGAAAGTGACCTCTTTCAGGTGTATAATTTTCTGGAAACCCCTTAAAACAATAGGCTTTTCTCTTCTTCACAGAAGGTACTTATTCCATAATTGGCATGCAGGCATGGAATCAGTACTTGCCAGCAGCAGAAGTTTTCTCAAATAAATTCAGTGTGTCAGGTGCAACCACGAATCTGTGGGATGATTATTATTTATCTGTTTAGTGCTGACAGAGCCTGGGCCCAGTATCTGCACAGAAATAGCCTTAAAAAGGAAAAATTCTCATTTAGAGAAGGGCCAAAACCAGCAATCGAAATTCGCAACTTTCCCTTCTCCTAGGGCTGCCTTAGACATTCATTCTCTTCTTTAAATATGCAACTCTCTGCTTCAGTTTCTTATTTATTTATAATAAGGAACTGGTAATATTTAACACACATGTAAGAGCAGAGAGGTTTGAGCTGTAATGCATCACTGTGACCTTCAGCTGCAAGGAACTATAGAAAAACAACAAATTAACATTCTTTGCTGTACTCTCCTGCTTTCTGCTCCAGTTTAGTCTGTGCTCATGTGCTTTACAGAGAATTAAAGTTTATTCATACAAAAGAGCCCATAATGGAGAAAATCAAAGCTTCACTTAATAAAACTTCCTTTGATGTCACCATGTTTTCCTTCCATTAACCTTTCAGCTGCCATGAATGTTCTGCCTATATGCATTCATTTGTCCAGCAAAGTGGAAAATTGCTGGCAGGAGAACATCAAAAAAGAAACCTTCAGATGAGATAAAAAGAGAAGATTTATGAAAACCTGCTTCGTAGCTCCATGCACTAGAGCACTACAAACTGAAAACTTTTGCTAATTACAGTGTTAAGTAATGGCCTTCAACTTCCACGTCAGCAAAATCCATCCTACCTGTAGAGTTAAAATTCTTGGAACCAGAAGTTGGCAGATCATGCCCAGGATCAGAGGGGACCACAAGAGGCACAGCACACTTCAAACAGAGCTGACATAGAGCTGGCTTTTGGTTCTGATGCCTTTTATGGAGTCAGAGGTGGGAAAAACAAAAATCACCAAGACACAAAACGATGATGAGCTATAAAGCTCTTCTTGGGAGGCAGAGCAGGACCCAACTTTGCCCAATGGTATTTGCTTTGCTCTTCAGGTCCTGTCCAACCTCTGCAGCCCCCATCCCTGGCTGCTGGAGTGCTGTGCCCCGTGGAACATCTCAGCTCCCCCTCGGTGGACAGGAATTTCAGCATCAACTCCACGCCCAGCCCCACAGCAGGGGAACCACAACCAGACACACTGGTAAACCAACACAACCCAACAAATCCAAGTTCTACCTGCACCCTCAGCTCTGCCTCAGTGAATCAGAGTGATGCAATTGCAGACCCTGGCTGCAGCTCTGTGTTTTTCCTAGGGGAGTTGGAGCGCTCCTCGGCACGCTTGGCTTTTCAGGCTTGTTGCCTGCCCTGCTCAGCGGGCTGCCCTTTAACATGCTCCATCTGGCAGATTGGTGCTGACACCCTTCCCCCTCCGTGCTGGTAGGCTTGTGACGGCAGGCTTTGGGATGCCCTTCCTCCCCTTGCTTGCCTCAGGACAGCAGAAGAGCAGCCTGCTACTCCCTATTAATTTTCCAGCAGGGAAAAACATCTTGGGGCTCCCTTCCGAGCGCATTCGGCTGCTCAGAAGCTGCTCCTGTCTCACACGAAAATTAACTGTGCCTCTGTAAGGCTTTCCAAACAAGATTCAGCACAGGGTTTCTCTGGGTGCCTTGGATCTTCTCACATCCCAATCTAGCTTCCCAATTCTTTCCTGGCACTGCAGAGGGGACAGTCTATGATGGGTGAGGATGGGGACGTGAAATAAACCCATTTAATCTGCTATGTCTGCATCCCAACAATTCCATCCTTCTGCTTGGAAAGGAATTTTTTCTCCTTTCTAACCATTCTCTGGATTAAAAATAGGTTTCCCTCCTGAATAAGCCACATTCATCTCCCATTTTTCCTTCTTAGTGTCTCTCCAGGGTTTGCATGTTAGAGCTCACTGGCTGCATTTGCTCATTTCCCATTAAGCAGGCAGTGCTGCACCATTCACCATTTGAAGATTTCTATGATTCTCCTATAACAGAGAATTCTTCTCCTTCCCATTTTAGCAAAGAGGCACCAAATCAAACCAGGTTTTACTGGACAAAAGCACAATGAAGGACTGAACGAGGAGTTCACACACTGCAATCCAAACCCTCCTCCTGAGCAAGTCTTGCATTCACCAAAACCACTTGAACAAAGTGAAGGTGGGTATGGAAAGACATCAGAACAGGCAACAAAAAGTCAACACAAATCTCTGGGACACACAAAATGGAGTGAAGGGCAACAACCACAGTGTGAGTTTCAGACTTCTTATCTGACAATTTCTCAAAATTACAGGGGGGGAATAATTGGAGGTTTGCTTCAATTCTTTCTTCAGCCATAATAAAAAGCTTTGGGAAACAGTCAAGAGCTGTGACAGAGTAGAAATAAAAGATGGTGCAAGCCAGTGTTCACCTTGGAGTGAATGAAAATGCAGCAGCCCCACAAAATCTCTGTGTTCACTACAACCAAGTCATCATTGGTAATTTATAAGGGTGACACGTTTGCCACTGAAACCAGGGCAGATTTGAAGGAGTGGCTGTTCAATATTTGGGTTCAGCTGTTTCTGATATGAACTGCCCTAGTGGTAACTAATGAAATAAAAATAAAGCCTTCAGCCTGACAGAGCCAGCCCTGACCTTAATTTGCCACAGAGATCTTTGATGAGTATGGAAGTGTTTCCCTCCAATATCTTAGAAGGACAGCAAGCTGCCTAATGAGCTGGAGGTCTCAAACCCACAGGCACCACGGTAATTACAAAGGGGTATTTAATTATCTAACCCTGGCATCTAAAGGATTAACAAACCTTGATAATGAAAGGAAAGCGGAGAGGAAAGAAGAAATCATTGTCTAATCCACAAAATGCTGGGAAAATCACTATAGAGACAGATTTCAATGGATTCATATCTGGTATTTCTAAAAGCTTACTGTGTACTAAAATGCCAGATGTTCACACATTATGGCTGTTATTACTGTTAACAGCATTAATTGGGAGAGAGAGGAAGTTAATCCAATTTAATTCTGAAAACTA
This sequence comes from Aegithalos caudatus, assembly GCA_013389925.1. NCBI lineage: Eukaryota > Metazoa > Chordata > Aves > Passeriformes > Aegithalidae > Aegithalos > Aegithalos caudatus. The sequence continues at coordinate 1,639,744 of WEIU01007906.1, read as the reverse complement.
AGTAGAAAAATATGAGAAAACAAATGGAAGTCTGTAACAAAGATAGATAACCAACACTTTGGCAACCTGCACATTTCCTACACTGCTGGCACAGCCACTCTAGAAGTGGCCAAACAAGACAGAAACATCCCTCTCTAGGAACTATTCCATTTACATTTATTCAAAAGACAGAACAGCAAAATAGATAAAACAATTCTTGATGTTCAGGGCCCTGCCTGGCCCTTCTCTGGCATAGCTCAGCCCTGCTTCACTGGTGTTATTTACTTCCTCTGCAGAGAAACTTTTGCCTTCTCCATGGCAGAAAACCACTGGTTATTTGAATTTCAGCGCTCTGTCAAAAATAAAAGGCACCATTACATGTAGACCGTGTCTCCTTGCAAATGTATGCAAATGCATGTGTATAACAAAGCAATTTACATCTGCCCAAAGCCTCAAAGTGAGTGTATTTGCTTTGATCAAAGCTTAAAATGGGATTTATCTGTAGGGCATAAAAACAATGTTTGCCTTAAAGAAAACAGCAGTGGCTTTAGATCGCTGCAATGAGGCTGCTCTGTTCATTGTGGCATTGCTGTTTGTAATGCTGCTAAGGTTGTGTGAGCATTCCCTATAATCCTCTGCATCCAGAAGCTTACAGCTTGCCAGTGAAATGTCTCTCCAACTTATACTTAGCGTGTAAGACATTAATCTATCTGCTAGCCTTTTATTTCTTCCACCAAATTATTTTTTACAAGGCCCAAACCCATGTATTTCTTCATAAATTGTATTTTATTATTAACAGTCACTGTGATATTTGCAAGAAGCAAGAGGAATTACCTCGAGATGTTTTAAACCAAGGCGAAAAAAAGCTGCTTTATCTGGAAAACATTTGTCTAAAAATAAAGCCAGTAAATTTATGATGTACAAAGAAGATGCCTGTGATGTATTATTTGGTTCACTAAACAGCTGCCCTCAAAAAAAAAAAAAAAAAAAATAGAAAAGCAACAGTACAAGTATTAGGTGGCCCACGGAATTCTTCCTTCAAATTCTGTCAGTAGAAAGAGATATAGTTAATGATAAGTGCATATTTCAAAGGAATACAGAGCTTGGTGACAATCTGGTAACTGGCATGGAGATTCTCAAAGAAATTTACTCATCTCACAAAAAGGAATCCTTCTGCAATGTCCAAAAGATTGAAAAAAACCCATGCAATATCCATTAATTCATCTGACTGACAAAAAGTCCAGGTACACCTCTCAGAATAGGTGTTTCAGCTGCCAGATACTTTGGAAAACACGGATTATTCTGCTCCAGGGAATTCTGCAAGTCAGCTGGGAGGAGAGTTCAATTTTAAGACAAAGTCATGCAAGTAACTGCATTAAAGAACTTTTCAGGTTGTTACTGAAAGCAAAGGAAAGGATGTTTCCAGTGAAAGCTGTTATCTGAACTTGCTGAGAGCAGCTCTAAAGCCAAGTGGGGGAAAAAACCCTCACATTTAATAATTTTATGCTATTATCCAGCTGCAGAGAGGAACAGAAGACTCTTAGGATGAGAGGCATTCAGTGTTAGCTGTTCCTTCTTGTCTTCAGCACTGGAAGGTGATTTCATTCCCTGTAAGCATCACAACACAAGGGGTGATGTTCCTCACGGGGATGGCATCCAGGTAAACCTCCTGCCCATCAGCATTTAGAACCCATGGGCAGAATTTTATCCCATAAATATGAATCCATTCATTAGCATTTCCAGCATCATCTGCATTCTGCACATTAAGGATGTTCCTCTGAACAAGGAGTTTCAACTACTGCTTACTTAACTCCATACAAGTGTTTCCCAGGCAGACAGGAGAAGACTGCTCCCAGGCAGGAAACAGGCACTGCATATTCATAAGGATCTCAACACACAATTAATTGCTGAGTGATGAAAAGGCAGCAATGAACAGAAAAGGTTTCTGCTTTACCTCTGAATGAAATCCATGCAAAGTGCACACAGTGTGTGTTACATCACCAAGTGTCCTTGGCTTCACACCTGCCACACGCTCATCTCTGCATCTCAAAAGCTTCAGCTGCTTCATAAAAAACAGAGACAGCATGTCCTTCCTCATTTACAACTACCACAATCACTCCAGATCTTGAAATAACCCATAATAAGCAGAGATAAGTGTTGGAGATTCTTCTTTTGATGCTGCCTGGAAGCAGAGGCAAAGTGCACAATAATGGGCTGCAACATTATCCCATTGCTTCCCACTCTGGCCCTCCAGTCACAGCTACAAGCCAGCAAAGATGAGTCTGCTGATGGCTTTGACACTTCCATTTTCACTTTCTCAGTTTTGAAGCTTCTCATCATTAAATTAAGTGTACTCTGTAATTGTTGCAAAATGACTGCCAGCCACAGGGCTGAGGGAAAGCACACCAGTTTTGTGTGGAACTGATAAAGCCATTTAATTGGCACCTGATTAGGCCAGATGATTTTCTGTTGGATCAAAAACTACACTCCCAATATGGGAAATCACAGCACCTTTCCTTCCAATAATATCTGGTCCTTGTACCTGCTTGCTCAAGCTTCTATAGTCAGATTACCTGCAAAATTGAAGTTTAACACAGGTACACTACCCAGTGATATGTTTCTTGATGTTCAGTTTCCAAATGTCCAAATCCTTTGTTACACTTTGGATCCAGATTTAATCATATAGCTAGAAAATGTATTTGTATTGAATTTATATTGCTCTAAATTGATGCATACAAGGAAAGATGTTAGCATCAAGATTTAGTACTTTTTAACCTTGAAGGTATGCCATATAATAGGTATTGATTTTATCTTTCTTTATTACACAGAAAAAATAATAAAATACGTCTGCTGGTGAACTGTTATACGACAGAATAAATGGTTAGCAGTGTATGTTATAAAATAGCACGGTGACACCACGTATGTTTGCTTTAAAAGCTTATTATAAAAATCAATGATGATATACATCTTGGTTAGGCTCATTTTTTCTAATTAAAGAGACAGTGTCAAAAAAAGGTTTTCAGTGGTTCAATCTGTAATTCTTATTTCTCTTCATCATCTGTAATATTTTCTCATACTGAGGAGGCCTTGAAAATACTCTATAAAATTTTGCTCATTTTCACTCAAAGATAATTCTGCATGTGGCACCGAGGTTAATGTTGTTCTTTTATGTATGATCCTCATAACGTGCAATGCTTCAGATTAAATCATCTGGTTTTCCTAAGAGGCCTCTAAGGAGGAAATTCTGATCGCCTTTAAGTCAAAGAAAAATTTCCATCCACCCCAGCAGAGCCAGATTTTACACCCTGAAGGTACGAAAGCTGCTTCTCTCTCCTCCAAGAATGCAAGGAGAAATCAAGGGGAATAACTCAGTGGAAAGGAACATAAAAGAAAACTGGCAGGATCTCCTCTCCAAAGGGAACCCTCCCAGCAAAAGAGAAGAGAGAAATACCTTGGGAGAAATGCATTTCCACCTCCTCTGGAAGTGCATGGAGTCACAGCACAGATTTATTTTTTACCTTCAGTGATTAAGGTCCTATTCAGGGCTTTAGAAACAGCTCTGGCACTCAAACATGGTTCAGCTCAAACTCATAAATACCCCTGTGGTGCAGCTGTATCTGTGGCTACTTTACTTGGTGTTCACAGCACTTCTAGGATCCAGCTTTTCCAGACACAGTTCATTTATATCCCTGTCAGTACTTTACACACACATAACTTTTCTAAAAAGCCCTTCCTGTACCTTAAATATCCTTGAAACATTTTTTGTTGGTAGTTGCCCCTTTTAAGTTGATTGGTCTTCCATCAAAATGAAATATATCAAAACTATTTTGTTATTCACCCAGAAAATTCCCTTTCAGACACAATCATCTTTCTTCCCTGAATTCCACCTAATTTGTTAACCTTTTTCTATTATTGAACTACCTGTAGATAAATGCTATATTCCAGGGCAGAAAAAGGCTCTTTGTAGAGGGAATATTACATCTCTGACTCTCAGATAAAGCATCACTGACATTCCTTGAATCTATTTTAAACTGTAAGTTTGGACATTAATAAGGCCCCACTCATTAAAGATCTGCTGATTATGGGTCATGGACCCTCAGCTAGTATGGGGATGATGCTCAAATAAGTGGTGGGGGGGATACACAGGAGCTACAGCCACACCACCAGGTGGGAAGGTTCACACTGGTTCCTTTTCCTTTTAAACTTGTTGCTATTCAATCCACAAAATGCAAAGAGCAGAACCCTTTCTTACAAGTAAATCTATTTCTGCAGCGAGACAGAGCTGGACTGTGCTTAGACCCCTCACTGTCTCTGTAGTGCCTTTAGATCTTCTCAGCTTCTGAGGAGGAAAGTGGTTCCTGATCAAGGGAAGCAGAGAGGAAAGCCCAGGGCAGCTCTCAGTCACCTCAGACTGCCTTTTCCCTCCTGGGACCTTGGCATCAGGCAAAAAAGGCAGAGCTTAAGAAGCCTTCCTTTTTCATCTGGTTTCCATTTTCCTGCCTCCCCATATTCTCCAGGCAGCAGCCTGACAACACAGGTAAGCAGGATGACCTATGCAGCCCTCTCAGAGACACCTGGATCTTTGGAGAGATGCAAATGGGGAAAAAGGAAGCCTGTCCTCACCTGCCTTCAGATACCTTTTATGAGACCACGTGGCATTTTGTGTTCCTACCATTTAACTACTCTCAGGTTGCCATATGGGTCCCACTCAGGAAGCTTTCTTGCTAAATCATATTACACACACATATTAATACCCTTTGGAGAGTATAATAATGACTTTATGAAGGCAGTAGTTATCAGACAATTTTAAAATATGACATCTGATTATAGCAGTGTTTTACCTTTTTTTGAACTGAAGTCTGTGGTGGGATATGCAGAAACGTCTTGCAAAAAACATAAAAGATGTTTGCTTTCAGACATACAAGGAATCTTTTTATCCTTGGCTGAGCCTCAGCTACTTGATTTAACCTTTGCTAGCATCACTGTGTCAGCCCATATCCCATTTCCCTTTACTCCATCTCCTAAATCTGGATGTTCTTTGAGGCAAAATTCACAAATGCCAAGGATTTGGAGAGTCTTGGGAATGGGAAGTGTTGCCATTAGGACTCCAAGCCATGTTTCAGCACATGTTTTGTGTGTTTGGAGAGCTTACTTCTTCCTCTGGCTCTTAAATCTTAGTTGAGAAAAGATTGTGACTGGGGATGATAAAGTGTGTGAACTCAGGGGGTTGTAGTGCCCTTAAAAGAAGAAAGAGAAAAAAAATAGCACAGCATTCTTTGCAGTGGTTATCATCAACAGCCATCCTTTGTGCTCCAGCACTTGCAAAAGCATGAAGTAACTGCAATACATCCCCTCTCTATTGATTCAGAAAAGAAAGGTAATTGATTCACCCTCAGGATTTCCTTTAAAAGACACTGGGTAAGAATTATCTCTCCTATATCATATCACAAAACACACTAAGCAAAGCTACTTGAGATTTGTATACTGTCATCCATCACTGGAATCCCTGAGCTCTTTTCAAGCATAATTGAGAGCAGACAACTGTATTTTTGGGGTCATTGCAGGGTCTTTCTCCATCTTTCAGGGTAAAGCCCTCCACTTGTAGCATTTGGGAAATTTGAGGCTTAAAAAGATGCAACAAACTGATGAACATAGACACTGAAGACATAAAAACATCATTCCCTTTGCCTCACTTCCCCCACCATGGTTTCTATTTGCATCCTTAATTTCAGGACACTAAAACTTGCCCATGGACTGAGGTATGGGCTGTGTAGGTATGGAGCCCTGGGTCACACACAGACTGCCACCCAGCAAACACAGATCTGATGCTACCCTGACAATTTATACAAAGGGCTCGATTTTTCAACCTCCTGAATTCTCCTTTTCTATGGATTTGCACATTTTTAACACATCCTGGCATATAAGCCATAAATGTTGGCCTAATTTCTGAAATGCTGTCATTTCTCCCTTGCTATATATTACAAAACATCAACCCCATGACAGGCATTGGCACTTGGAGCTACTTCTAAAACCTACCAGATATTTGGACACAAAACTCTCTGATAACATTTGAAAATCTGACCTGATGGAGTGAAACTTTATCTCATGGTCAAAGAATTGGATAAATGGACAGAGAATATGGAGAAAACTTTGGTTCCAGTCTATAGCTCCAGTTCCAGTCTGTAGCAGTCCAGCTCCAAGAAATCTTTGTTAGAGATTTCACTGAATGGCAGTAGCAGTAACAAACAGCAAGAAGCAGAGCCAGCAGCTCCAGATTTTAATGTCTTCCCACAGTAAAAATGTACATCTCCAAGCTATTCTGTGCAGGACAGCAACTGATAGCCAAGAATCTGCCTGCTGTAATTAACATGCTGCTTTTCTAGATGAGCCTCTTTGCTGCAGTATTTTTACTCTGAATTCCTGACAAGTTTATAAAAAGGAGAAGGGGCTGAGTGCTCAGACTGGCAGATTGCCTGAACGTACTTACAATCATTAACTGATCTCATGTTGTCTCCTGCTGCCACCTTCCCACAGGGGAGCAGATGTCCCAAAACAAACAGGGCTGCTGGAGGGGGAATGTGACAGTCAGGGGAGATGCAAAGGGCACTCAGAGTCACCATTTCTCAGGGGACTTGAGCCTGACCAAGCACCTCTTTTGGAAGATATGGTGGTGCCCTACCCAGAGAGAGAGAGTGAGAGGAGCTGCAAAGGTGTGCATGCCACAGTCCATTAGATGTGGATGCATAAACAAAGGGAAATACACTGAAAAATCCACATTTTCCATGGTGCCAAGCAATAGGACAAGAGGCAATGAGCAGAAATGGGTGCACAGGAAGCTCCACACGAACGTGAGGAAGAATTCCTTTGTTGTGCAGTGACCAAGCAATGGAACAGGGGGTGCAGAGTCTCCCTCACAGGAGATATTCCAGAACTAGGGAATGCAATCCTGTGCTCTGGGATGACCCTGCTTCAGGAAGGAGGTGGGACCAGATGACCCCACTGTGGTTCCTCCCAACCTGACTCATTCTGTGATGCTGTCCCAGACTTGTCTCCAGATGAAGCTTCAGCCAAATGATGGGTGAGGAATATCTAAAGAACATCAGCTGCTTTTCTTTCTGCAAAAATGCCTGAGAACAATTCATGACTACATGGCAGCAGACACCAAGTATTACCTGAAATCAGTCATTAAATACCTTCTGTGGAAACTCCTCTACTCTGTGACAAGTTTCCAAGTGTTTGATTGTGTAAGATCCCAAAGTGGATCTAGTAAGACATAAGTCACACAGTCTATCTGTTCCTTGACTGGAAAAGACAAGCTCAGAGTCAGGTTTCCAGGGTGAACAATCACAATTACCCATCCCAAATGTTCCTTCTGGGAACATTTTTCAATCCTCCTATCTCAGTGCTAACTGCAGCCAGAAAACCTACTGGCTAGTACATTTATAGATAATAAATGTAAAAGGAAAATAAACAACTAAAGCTGATTTACTGTCATATCTAAAAGAACATTTGTGCAAGCTTACACAGTCCTGGGAACCAAACCAAGCCCAGGCAGAGTGGCTGCCTTTGGAAAATACACCTATTGCTGATTCCAGCTGCTAAACAGGGACACAGAGACTTTAACCTCTTCCAGGCACCAGCACAGGAATGATGCATAGCTAAAGAGATTACCCAGATCCAGGTTTGGGTGTGTGTGAGAAACCAGTGAAAAAAAACCTGATTATCCTAAATTTGTTCTCCTCAAAACACACACACACAGCAAATTCCTCCTGTCCCTTTGGGCCCTGCAAGAAAGTAGGAGAAAAATCCAGTATTTTCTGTAGAGCACTGGAACTCCTGCAAACCCTCATTAAAGGCCACAGAGAAACCATACATTTTAATGCCTGCAATGTGCTGATGCATTCCTCTTTATTACCTTGGAATAATAAAGCTATTGTGTACATTACCTGCATGCAGGCCATCCCTGGCACACTCCAGGCACGCCTCTTGGTGGGTGGGGATGAAATATCCAGGGGAAAATAAGAGTTTTAAATCCACAAGGCTGGAGATTTCCAGCAATTTATATCATTCATCCTCCTGCCTTATAGAGGATGCATATCAATAATGAGCAACACCCAAAACTCCTCTTGATGGCTACAAAAGGCATGGGAACGAGCCCTAAATTTGCTAGAACAAATATAAATCTGTCTTTGGTTGAGCTCAACCATACATCAGCCAGTGCACAGCCTAAAGCTTGGCTCTCAGACAACATTTTCAGGCTAATCAAGAAGACAGGGGAGTCCAGGCACTAATAGTTCCTCACTACAGAAAGCACCATAAGGCTCCATAACTCACCTAAACCCGTGCAGGTGAGAGTGGTGAGGGAGATACTGAGCCTGGCCATCCCTGGAAACAACATGCTTGGATGTGCTATAATTTCATCAAAATCTTAAAAAAAGGCCCACCTGATTCTGTCTTTTTGGTGTGTACAAATGATAAAAGTGGACGAACACTCATGGAGAAGGGTGTTAGGAGCAGTGGAATTCCCTGCATGCACCAATTCCATGTCCTCCAATTACCCTGTGGGGACAAACACAGTTTTAAGGGCAAATTTGCACCTCTGAACAAAGCCTAGTGACCAAGATAAACACATCCTGCCTGGCAAACCATCATATTTGAAAGAGAACACTTTGAACATCCCATTACAAAAAAGATGAACAAAACATTGTGTGGGTGGTTTTTATTTGTTTGAAAATAAAACACCTTTCTAGAATTGCTATGCCATACTCATGTTTCTGCACAGCTATTTTTTAATCCTCCCTCACTGAAACTTAAACTCCAATAGAGAAACCATTAATTGGTTATCTTAAGCACCTCAGAGGGCTTCGTGGTCCTGCCCTGTGAGAGTGCCCAAGTCCTTCCAGACATCAGAGATCCCCATGTTTCCAGCTGCAATGCAAAAAAAGTGCACAGTCCACAGTAATTTTTAAGAGAGTGCATTTTGAATTCCATAAATAATGCATAGCAAACACACACTTGGCTTGCTACCACCTGGGAGAGCCGTGTTTGATACACACACACATTAAGGCTGCAGGGTCTAAGCCTGTCCCCAAGGCAGCAGCCTGGGATGGATAATCAGCTCCATGGACAGAGATGAAATTCCCAACTACTTCTCTTCTACCATTAATGAGAGATATACAGCAAAGGTCTCACTCTAAACCAGCCTCCCAAAGATGGCTGGTCCTCATCAAACTGGAGCAGACATGTGCCAGTGCACTGCAAACACAGCCAGGAGGAAGAAAGACAAGAAAAACTTTAAAGAAGGAATCTTGTCGAAAAATGGCTAATCATTCCCAGGCCTGAGTGAAACACAGGAACCCTTCACTCAGAATTATTTCACCTCCCAATGGAGCTGATGAAGGAAAGCAGAATTTGAATGTTTTGGAAGATTTCTACTGCCAAATGGAATGTAAAATCAGTGACTTTGGGGTAATTTTGTCAGGTTTGAGATGCCATGGCCAGGAGCTCTCCAACTGTTCGACAAAACAGAGATTAGTTCTCAGAGCTTTTTACCTCATTTTTTTCCCCTTCTTTGCAATATTACACTGCATGTTGGGACATCTGGTCCCACTGTGGGAAGGTGATGGAGTCTCCTCGCATGAGGTGAGGTGGATCAGGAAAGCTGCCAGCAACAAGGTCTGCTCTCCATCGTGGCTGTGTCAGGGAGGTGCAGGATGTGCAGTTCCACGAGTCCCCCACTTCCAGAATGAGCTAGGTATGAAAAATGTCTGTGTGCCACCTGCTGCTCTGTGCAATTAATCACTGACTGAAAAAAGCAGGGCCCTGGTTGCTCTCCAAAGGACACAAATGTGTGGATGTGTAACTCCTTTGGACAAACAGGTGCCTTGGTTCAGAGTGGCCTTCCTGTTCGGAGCCAGGTACAAATAAATACACAAAGTACGTGGGTGATCTGCCACCCATAAAGTCACACAGAGTTTAAATGACAACCACTTACCTTAAGGAGACACCACCTCTGCTCAGGGACTTCATTTCTGATGCCCTGCTTGATTCTCGTTTAAACAAGTGACCAGAGTCAGATCCAAAATTTCAGACCAATCCCCCCTGATTCTCAAGAATGACATCTTGAACTGTCATGAAGTGTTGAAGGAGCACTTCAGAACTAATCATGATTATTCTGAGTTCAGAATACAGAAACCTTCACCGTGAATGAAAAATTTCCCACTCCAAGTCACATCCTCACCTAACCATACCCAAAGTTCATTATTTGGTCCCAAAACTCTGGATTGCATCCAACCCCTTAAATCACCACCAGTTTGATCACAAAAACAAATGCTGTCTATTTGGCTACTAATTAGTCAACAACTATGAAGGGAGAAGAAAATAAAGGAAAACTTCTCTTCCCTGACAAGCTGTCATAAGGATATGAAGAGCACAAATAACAAGTAGCTCCTCCAGAGCACAAGACAACACGACAGCTCGCTCCGAGCGTGATTCATCCCGTCTCGCAAAGGAGCAACCTATGAGGAGACAAGTATTACTCTGCCAACAAAAAAAGAGGCCTGGGAGAGTCCAAAAATATTCATAGTCACAGCAGATCAGTTCATGAAGAGATGGTAAGAGAAGATGGAAAAAAAAAAAACAAGTTTGCAGCAATAGTTGCTGTCCAACACAGCAGCCATCACCAGCAGGACCAGGGGATTAACAGACGGTGTTTAGAGCTGGGAGGGAAGGCTGGGATTTAAACAGTCATTTTGTGAGCTGGAACTGAGAAAGGAAAAGGAATTACGTCCCCCACTTAGTCCATTGGGGGTGAGTTGAGTTCATAAATTCCCTAAACCTCTTCTGTGCACACTCCTGTGACATCTCCACTCCATGCACAGTGACATGCTGCACATTATGCTCATTAAAACCAGTTCCCTGAAGCAGAGGCTGGAAGGAGCCATCCTTCTGCCTGCACAGCTCTGCAGGTGAGCAGGAGGAGAAGGCATTCTTCTCTCCATTCTGGCACTTCTCTCCTGCTGGCATTTCTTCTCTCCATTCTGAGGCACCATGTCCCACCACAGCTCACAGGACACGTCACAGCACTTCATGAGGCACAGAGGAGGATGGGGCTGAGAAAAAGCACAAAAATCAATGTGCACATGGCAGCAACCATGAGGAAGCCCTAACAGTCCAGAGTGTCCCAGGAAGGAAAGATTACAGTGTTTTCATGGTGTCTGGACATTCCTGAGCTCCCCAGGAAGGACTCAAAATGCAACAGCATCCCAGCTGCACTGGCTGCATCCCTCTGGCTCTCATCTGAGACACAACCTGCACCAGAGTCTGACAAAACACAAAAGGATACACCAAAATAACACAATTCCAGAGCAGTGAATTCCAGGCACATTGCAAGGAGGTGTTTGGGGACCTGGCAGCAGAACAAGCCTGATTCAAGGTCCTGTGATAAAAGTGAAACGAGCTCACATCTCATCACCGTACATGCAGTTTATGAGCTGACATATTATTTTACATGGTACACTCACCCCATCCCAGATGAACACAGAGCAAATAAACCCTTGAAGGATTCCTGTGAACTGTACAAATACTGGAATCAGACATTAGCAAGATATCAGCCTTCAGAAATGCAGATTGGGACTCACACAGATCTAAATCAGCTAAAACCCACAGCACTGAAATGAAGCCACCACGTACACACCTGCTGTGTGCTGATGTGCTACACTATTTCCACAAAATTATTTCACTGGTTTGGGATACAGCAGTTTGGGGATCAAACTCAGATTTTCCAGCTCCCTTGGCAAACTCCCAGGCTGCTTAACAGAGGGCTGGAGGGAAGCCCCTGAAGCTTTTAGCAAAAATTGACTGTATTTTATATGATAGGAAGCAGTTTCACCTATTACCATACAGTAAAATACATTTAGTTTAAAAAGCTCAAATCCTTTTTTTATCTTCTGTAAATGGAAGACAAAGGCCTTTGTTAATCCAGGTGTTAAAACACTCTATAGATGCCAATTAGGCAGCAGCAGGAAGAATACAGATGAAACAATCTATATCCCAGGTAATGATCTTCCACTGCGGTCAGGACAGAAAACAAACACCTTCTGGGAAGTCATCTGTTGACAGACATTCAGAAATTATTGCTGACATTCAATTTGAGAAGTATTCAAGGAATTTCCAATAGGAATCATCGAGCCCTGCTCCTTATCTGGCCACCTTATGTCAATATTGTTTTAATTTATGTGACATACTTTGTAGTAAAGTCTATTCTGAAAGCAAACCTGATGTAACCCAGCGCTGCTGCCTTTGGGAGAACAGTGGGAATGCTCTCTTACCAAAACATCATTTTTATATGACATTTCATAAGCAGCCAAATGCACAGCCAGAAAACTAGGACCTCTGAATTTCCATCATTTTGGAGAACTTCAGTAGAGACTAGCTTGAAGTTAATATAATATTGACTTTCCAGCACTGATGATTGAACTGTTGGGATACAGTAAATGATCCACTGGTAGTATTTCACCTCTCTTCTGTACACTTAATTTTTAAAGATACCCACAGTGAAAGGATATGTGGTTGCAAAAGCAGGGACTGGGACTCATAGGGTTTTTGTTACATTTCTGAGTGCAGCCTTTAATTTTTGGGCCATGCATGACAATAGAATCTTTTTCCTGTTCAAACCAAAACTAAAGCATGCATGTCATTATAACTTAGAGCAGATTGATTTCTTAACACAGCTATTCCCCATCTAACTTACAAAGGAGGGATACCTTGAGCTAGATATATTTTATTTTTAAAAATCAAAACCTGGTTCACACCTGTAACTGATGTCAGGTGTGTGGGCCCAGCTGCATTAGTTATCTGTGCAGATCCTTATGTGTTTGGTGAATAATGAGTATTTTACATTCCTGTACTATCCTGAGGAGGCTTTTTTTTCTGAGATGCTGTTTCTGGCAAATTAATAATTCAGGGATGTTTTTGTGGTGGTTCTTTCACCTTTATTTATTGACCTGACTGGAAGAGACAAAATTTCCCTTTGGAGAATGAAAACAAAAACATTTCCTTTAGAACAGCTGCCTGAAAGAAAAAAAAAGGAATTTTCAAGTTCCACTGTAAATTTTCTGTCTTAAATTACCTTTAGCTCTGCTGGTAATCTGTCTGCACTACTCAGAGTTTATATTTTAGAAAGTAATAATAGTACAAAATGTCAGGATCACAGGTAAATAAGGTTTTACAAAATATCACACAAGTGCAATAAAGACCTACTACTTCTTATTTCATATTTACTTTTATTTCTGTGCTTTCACTGCTTCAAAGGGGCAAGGAGTTGCTTCACAGCAGCTCTGGGAAAGTTCAGGATACTGGCAGCAAAAGTACCTCCTTATGCCTCCCAAGATCAGCACAGTCAGTAAATTAAATTGTTTTAATAAAGTGAACTTTTACCCTAAAAGAAGTGGAAGAGTTCTGTGAAGTCTGGAATTTAAAGTTATATCCTGAAGTTACCTCGAATAACTTGTGGCAAGAGCCAATATAAAACTTTAAGGAGCATAAAAAAAGAAACACCATCATAGTACTAAAGAAAATCCACATGACATGAAGGTGGAAACACTGGGATGAGAGATTTGTAGTATTTTTACACCAGTGTTTGTCACTACACCCTACTTAAAATCTGCAACACTGCTGCTACCACAGCTCTGTTGAATTCTTAGTGTCAACAGCAATTCCAGGTTTTTTGTTGTTTTTTTTTTATGTATAATAAAATATGAGTGTGATATGTGAAGGTACAGGGGGCTGGAGAGCAAACACCACCCTGAGCAACAGAACAGGTTTGTAAGGTTTAGTGCAGGGCCCTGCTAAGCTGCCATGACCTGAAATGGCCCATGGCAATGGACTAGAAAGTGTGTCATTCCACTGGGCCACTTCTGGTTGTAGGCCTCTTCTGAGACTGCTGATGAGCACAGGCACCAATGACCTCTTTTTGGGAAGATTTGAGGAGAGGAACAGCCTTGCAGGGGGAGCAGGAGGGAGCCCAGCACACCCAGCACTGCAGGCTGCAGGCTGAGTTTGACCTGGGTACACAGAACACAAATGTTCCTCTCACACATGAACACCTTCACTTAATGCTTGCTCCCATCTTTTCTTCTTTCCAAAGATCTCTTCCAGTGGGTCAGTTGTGGATGCAGGATCCAGGGGAGAAATGTGGTTATTCCCACTACACCCCTCCCTACCAGACTCGGCTGGCAGCTTGAAGAGGCAAACAGAAAACTTCACAGTGTCCTCACAAATAAAGTGCCCACCTAAGATTTCAGTGGGATTTATAGCTAACTCATTTGACATTTCAAAAAAGGTATGTCCCATAAATATGTGTTACACTCTAAAATCCAGTCCCAAGTAATTATATTACCTAAAATATGCAAGATTTCATTGCCCAGCACTAGAGTTTCCTCCCTTCAACATTTTGGCTTTTGGAATCAACAAAACACCCCTGGAAAAAACACAGCACTGTGGTTTTCAGTGAGCCATCCATCTCTGCAGCAAGGTCACCAAGCAAATTACCATATCCCAGTATGAAATATTCAAAACCAGACAGCACTACCTTACCCTACAGACTTCTGAGTTCCCTAGGGTCATCCTCTTCAATAAGCTTTATTGCACATAAAGGTGCAGTTCAGAGAGAAGTCTCTTCATAAGTAAAACAAATAAATTATTCTCCTCTTCCAGAGAGATGCAGGACTGTAAACACCAGGCTGTCACAACTGATTTCCATCTCAAAGTTTTCAGGCCAGGTAGTTTATAATGGATGTGCTTTTGTGACACCTGATTAAGGCTGGTGTCATCGTGGTTTTATGGGCTACTTAAATGTGGCAATTTCCATTAAGTGTTTTTAAAAAAGCAATTAACAGTTTTAACAAGAGTTCACTAGTTCAAATCATTTCAGCAGTGACTGGTAGATTGTCCTCATGGGTCCCACGCTTGACATTTGCAATCTCTCAGCCTCTCACAAGTGGCATTTTGGCAAAGTAGGGGGGCAATTATGAACATCACTCAGCACAGAAAATACACCTCTTTTTAGAGGAAACAACAGAATAACAGCAAACCAAGGCACCATCAACAAGCAATTAATAAAACTTTCAAGTAATGCTACCAAGGGCAGTTTCTGCTGAAGGGTTTGATCTCCCACCTAGCAGGAAAGCAAATCCATCTGCAAGAACCCACTGAGAGAAGGCAGGGAGGCAGCTCTGGGTGAAGCAGAGCTTGAGAAAGACAGATCACACCTAAATTGCTTAGCGTGATTGACATTTGCAAGAAAACCCAAAAAATCAGTAAAAATTAGAGCCTGCAAATATTGATGGAATAGAAAGTAGAAGATCAGGGCTGTAAACTGAGTGGAAAGCAAAGGGTCAGCCATGAAGGTGTCAGCCTGATCATTCAGGGGACAAACCAGAAATCACTATGAAAACAAGTAGTCCTTAGTCTTTTTTTTTTTTTAACAATCCTTTTGCTAACACTTCCTGCTGTGGTGTCTCAATGCAGGCCTGGGTTAGAGGTTTGCAGTACAGACCAAGCAAAAATTTAACTCCTGGATTTGAGTCTCCCACACTTTCATGTGGTGAACCACTGGCACACAGATAGCAGGTCATTACTAAGTACAGAAAACCTGATAATGTGAAAACAATCCAAGTGGTACATCAGAACACATTTGTCCAAACTACAAGTGTGCCTTCTGTTGGGAAATCAAAATGCTGCAGCTACAAGACATAGAAGGGAAAGAGGAACAGGAACACACCTTTGTGGCAGGACTGCACAGGGAGGTCAGGTTGTTCCTCCCTAGCTGGATCCATAACTCTGAATTCTTCCCCAGCTGACTGCTCAGCACAGCTGTCCATGACCCCACCAAAAGACAGTCCAAGCCCAAGGCCAGGCCAGAGCACAGGGCATTTCCCAAAGAGAAATAAACTTCTTTACCCAAGCCAGCAAAATTTCGCTCTTCTTTTTAAAAAGATCCCTTTTAAAGGTTCTAACGTGTTTCAGTGCAATTTATTCACTGATTTCTCAGTATATCAGGAGAGACACCCACAAAGGAAACAATACAAAAGCAATCTGCTTTCCTGTCCCCTCCTCCCCAGGTATCACAGCCTGGAAGTCCCTGCACGGGGAACTCTTATCTTTATCTTCTCCCAAGGGCAAGGCAATTTCAGACAAATGTAAAGAAACAGTTGCTTTTTTACAATACTCACTTTGGCAGTTTTCTCTCAAAACAACATTTCTTCCTTTAATTAGCATCTTACAAGGAAACTACAAAGAGGGAGTGATGTTTCACTGTGGCAAACAAGAAGCAGGAGGAACAGGCTTGGGAATTGCCAGTGGTGTGGAGCAGGGTTGTTCTCCCACACCTGGATGTTCCCTGCCCTGGGACAGCAGGGACAGATCACTGAGAGGTGACAAACCTGCTCTGGACACACCAGCTGCTGCTCATGCAGCTTCTTGTGCACTAACACAGACCCTTCCTGCAGCAGTTACACTACTGCTGCTCTCTGGGCAAATGGCCCTTCTGCTCATAGCACAGGCAGCTTTTAATTAGTGCTGCCTGTTCCTAAAAATATCTGGGTCTAAACAGTTCACAAGGCTCAGCCATCTGTAATTGCTCCCCCCAAAAAATTCACCCACAAATCATGGCTAAGTCAGTTCCTGCAGTCTGCACTTCCTCCATCACATTAAGACAGAACTAAAAGCATACAAGGACATGGTTGTCACTCTGGTCTCTCAGGGAAAGCTGCTAAACTGTTAAGACAAATACATTTGACTGGAAGACAGCAGAAGTTCAGAAATAAGAACAGTTTTCACTATATAATATTAAAGCAACATATTATCTATTTAGCTTCTTAATTGAGACTTCTTTATATAAATTAAAACAGAGCCTTTCCTAAACGATCATGTATGCTCACAGAAGTACTAGGAGCACTTTTAATTAAGCCATGAAAAGGAATTTGTTTTCAAGGATGAGGTGGTTTCATCATACTCATTATGGCCTATTCTTAACAGGGGATCTCACAAGAAGCTCTCATTAAACAGCTGTTTGAAATGAGAGCAGGTTGATTCATGCCAGCTCCTCCTGCAATTGCAACTTCATACTTACAGCTTAAAACTAGTACAGCTCTACAGTGACCATGGAATTTCTTTATGTTCTTCTCAAAGATAAAATCTACCCACAAAACCTGTGACTGCTACTGAAAGGGACAATGCTGTTAACTGAGAGTCCAAAGACAACTTACTTGGGTGTTTTATCCATCCCAAATCTTCAGAATCCCAATTCATTACTGTGAGGGTGGTGAGCTCTGTCCATGGAATCAAAAGCACCTCCTGTCCTACAGCTGACAGAAGCACACAGCACTCCTTGAGATTATCATGCAGTAATTTTCTCAATTCCTTGGTAGGATTCCTTTCCTTTAGAGCATTTGTCACCGTGTGACACATTTCCAGAACAAGCCCAGAGGCTGCAGAGATTATGCAAGAAAGGAAGGGAGCAGCTGAGTGCTTACACAGAGAGTACCCACCTCTAGGGTAGTTCACATACAGCACTGGACACTTTAAAGACAGTTAAAGTCATTAATAAGGTTTATACTGTTTGAAATGTGAGGAGAGTAAGACACAGAATAAAAAATTGTTCAAAGTCACTCAGGAACTCAAGGACTGTGCTGAAAAATGAGGCCTAAATCCAAAAAGAAAACAGAAAAACCCCTACATTGTCTTCCAAATTCCCTCAAAAACTCTTTGACCTCATTAAAAGTTCAGTCAGTGAAACCTCTTAAAATCCTGGACTCCATCCTAAAAGGCAGTTAAAAGGAAAAGCCACCATGGGCACAAGGAGTTTAATTGCAGAGATGAGTGAGGGAATTTCTCATCTCCCAGCAGTAAACCTTTTAGTATTTATGACATTGAAATTACACTGCATAAACAAAGGAAAAGTTAGAAAAGGGCTGGCTTCATAAATAACATCCCATTTTTGTGCCAGCCTGATTAACTCATGTCTGCTTCCACACAGGCACCGAGCTCTGGCAGAGGAGCCTGCAGAGCCCTCCAGCTCCCAAGCCAGGGAAAGGGGAGAAGCCTCCTTTGCCAAAAACAAAATGACCAGATGAAAATACCATCTTGACTAGGAAACTGTTTTAAAATCTATGTGGAGCTCTGAGGAGAAGTTGGGACAGGCTGAAGAGCATCCATGTGGTTGTGTGAGCTCCAAGTGTCTGTGGATTCTCTTGGCTCTGAGCATACACATGGCAAAGGTGAAGTGAAGGAAATGATTCTGACACAGGGATTGATTCTTAGGGTCAGATCTGACACTTTTGCTTCCTGACCCACTGGTGCTGAGTCCTGACCTCCTTGCCAAGAGGCAACTGCAGTGCAGCAACACCTGTGCCTGTGAGATCCCTTCTGCAGCCCACCTGCTCAAATCCCCAAGGTTACAGCCAGCTGTCCATGGCAAAGACCACAGGAGCAGCACTTCCACAGGAATATTCACTATTGAGTCTGCTCTTTCACAAATCACTCCTCATATAAAGAGTTTTAGCTACAAGTGTGCATAAGTTATAGAATTAATTGCATTATTTTTAAGGGTGACAAATAAGCAGACAGTAAGCAAAGGTGGGAAAGGGCAGGAAAGGGAGAATAGGCAGCAGGATATGGAGCAGAAGAGACTTAAAGTACACAAAAAACCTCAGGCTCTCAGGAACCCCTGTGCCTGCCCTAAACTGGAGCTCCTTAAGATCCCACAGCTTCCAAATGGATCAGTACACCTCCTGTCTGCACAAAGCCTGCAGCAATTGTTCCCTAAGGGCCTTTGGGCATTGCTGAGGTAAAATCCTTACAGAGGTAATGGTTATCCCAGCATGGGCCTGAGAGAGAGAGCACAGCATCCTGCAAGTGTGCAAGAGCTAAATGAGGGAATAGATGGGCTCCCAGAACCCACTCCCAGCCATTCAACAGAAAGGGAGGGAGCCTTATTCCAAATAAATTAGTGGAACTAATTAGGCAGCAAGCAGGAATCCCACTAAAATACCACGTTACACAGTAAATAAACTCTGCCTTAAGTGCCCCCAGAGAAACTCAGTGGAGGTGTTGTGTTTCCTCTTGCAGGAGCAGAGGAGTAGCCTCCCTTCAGACACCCAGCTGGTTTTTAGGCTCTTTCCTCAAGATTTTAAAATTTAAAGGGTGAGGTTGAAGGCTGACCCATGGTGTGACCTGGGGCTCAGTTTTACAGCTCTGCTCATCTTTGGGGAAAGAAATTACAGCTCCAACAGCCTGACCAAACATCCTCCTCTCAGACAAAAACATCTGGAACTGCTTTCTCCAGCATTAAGCAAAAAGGGTGCAGTAGATTTCCCTGCTAGGGATTAACCAAACAGCCACTACTACTGCTCCAGGGCTGTGACAGAGCTCATCCAGAGGCAGAAGGGGACTGGGGCCTTGCAGCTGCAGCCTGACTGCAGAGCTGCTGCAAAGGAGCCAACCTGATACAGCCCAAAAAATGGGCACAGTCCTACACACAGCAGGGGCATTTTAACTGGCCAGCTTAAAATGCTCCTGGGTTTTTATCTGACCTGTCACTGCATTATAAGGATGTGCAAAATCTTTCCACATGCAGCCCTCCTCGAATACATCCCAGCCAAGGCACCACCACACGTTATTGTCACCTTCTTAAGGTGAATTTTAAAGCCAGCTGTAGGTTACCCAGTTCACAGTTTTATCTGACTTGGAATCTTCCACCTATGCTGGGTTAAACTGCACAGCCACTGGTGCTAAACCACGTCAGACACTGTTAATGTGTCCTTGCTGGGAGGTGAGGAAATTCAGAACTATCTTTAATTGCACAGCCCTTCAAATTTTGACTTGCCAACAGCCAAGCCAAGTGTCCTATAATGAGCTGCATGAACCAGCAGGACAGAAGAGGTGAATTTCTTTAAGCACAGTGCAGAAATCATGTGAGAAATTACTTTGCTGCTTGTTTGATGACCCATAGCTGTAGAGCTAATAGCCATATTGATGCCCATGGGGGGAAAAAAAACCTTCAAAAAACCTAGCCTCAACTAAATTCTAACTTTCAACTTGCACCATTTTCCTTAGGATTATGAAGTGTTTATTATCAAAATGCTGATCTACAAGTGGAAAACATTCAGTCTAATGAGTACGTGTGTATTTGCTGGAGTCCCCAGGAGGTTTCTCCAAATGAGGTGCTCACTTTAATGAGCCCAACATGGTAATTAATAAACGCACTAAACAGACTCAGCTGCTGAAGATGAACAGGATTGAAGGAAGCCCTGCCACGATGGAAGAGGTTTTTTTCAAAATACTGTAAAGATTGCACAGAAGGAAAGACATTTTGAAAAGGGAACTGAAGGCAGCTCAAGTGAAAGGTGAAAAGTGGAACAGTGGTCAACAAACCAGAGATTTTTTGGGTGGACACAGAGATCCCAGGCTTTGAACCAAGGCATCCAAGCTTCCACACCATCTCATGATGTACTCTGGACAAGCTGGGAGGTTTTGTCTTAATCCTTATTTTACAAGGTTACATTAGTGCTTATTGTATTTTGCCTGCTGTGAAGTTACAATGCCTCACCATGAATTGCATTAAACTGATTTTTGTGTCTATTTAATTTGGTGATTTCTTCCTGGTTTTGTCAATAAATTGGATTCCTAAATTAGACATAGAATTATTAAGCATCCCAGTCAATTATTCAAAAAATACATCAGCAATAACTATCAAAATTTCATTTGGTACTAAAAAGACATTAACCCATCATTGCTGGAGGAGCAATTTTTATTTGCTATTTTTCCATTACGAGGCACTGACCACAATACTGCTCACAGTATGACTTAATTAATTTTCACTTAAGAACGGGGAAACAATTTTGCAAAATTACTGCAGATCTTAACATGAGAGCTTTTGCTTTTGTAGACAGGCCCACAAAAATGGGAATAACTGTCTGTTTGATGGCTCTTCCCTGCAAAGTCTACCTGATCCAAGCCCTGTCTCCCCATGATAGGCATTAATGCATCAATTGCTGCTGCTGGGTGACAGTTCTTGTTCCCCACCCTGAGAGGCTGCTCTGATTTCCCCACTCCCGAATGCTGTCATTGATGCCGATTCCAAACCCAGGAACTTTTACAAAGAGTCTGTAATACTCACAACTGAAGAAATATTTGTCACCCAGCTACGAAGACCAGTTGATGATGATGCATTTTCACCTTTTGCTCTTTCAGAGAGTCATGTGTGAAAGCAAACAGAATGTGCAAGGGGACAGCAGCTCTTGTGTGCGTGCGCCGTGCGTGACGCGGACGTGGGGTGACAAAGCCTGACACCATGTCACACTCTGACTTTTCCAAACAGCCACCCAGGGTTTGGAAAAGCCTTTTGCATCCATCAAGCCACGCAGGATGGCTCCAGAACTGTTGAAAGGCTCCTAAATGCCGTGGAATGCTGCAGCATGGGAATGCATGTGGCACACAGAGCCTGTCTGCAGTCCTGGTGACAGCAGAGGGGAGAGCAGACACGATGACAGGTGTGGCTCTGGTGAAGTTGTCCATGAGGCTGGTGGTGAGGACACAATGCTGCCCCAACAGGAGTGCTGGGAAGGGATGCCAAAACTGTCAATTCCAAAATTTTGCCCTCACAAAAAAATGAAAAAGAAAAAAAACCCAACAACCAAATGTTGCTGCTGTTATCAAATGCTAATTTTCGAGACAGGACAGCCCCAAAATGGAGAAAATTAAATTTAAAACAAAGCCTGGTTTGGAATACTACAGGTTGGCCTTCTTAAGAATCAGAGGAAACTTCTCTCCCCCAGGATTTGCACAGGACAGCCCTGTGCCCATTCCATGTTTGAGCCTCCTGGTCACCAGCCAAGTCTCCATCCTGAATGCTCCCTGTCAGCATGGGCTGGGAATGACTGATGGAGCAGACAGCACACAGCTTGAATTCTTGGAGAGCAGGTTGTTGCTGCAAAGCTGGCAGTTGAGACAAATCTTGTGAATCTTTAAATGGACCACATTTGATGAGGAGGTCACTGAAGGAGCAGGAATTAACATGAGGCACCAAGATGGAATAGAGAAGAGTTTCACATTTCAGAAGTGCCCAAGAGCTCTGGCATGGATGTGCTCAGGAATATTCCCACAGCACCTCCCCAGCTGTGCAGAGGTCAGTGAACCCACAATGTGTAACCAGTGCAGGCTCAAACCTGAGGAAGGAGCTCTCCCTACTTGGGCTCTCTGTGTATGAAATCCAGACTAAATACTCCTTGCCAAGCACATTCCATCACTTTGCAGGGCATCTCTGCAACCCTCCTCCCTACAGCCTATCTTCAAACAAGCCACAGGTCATTTCTGTTCCATATAAGCTGGGACAGAGGATAAGGGAAGGCCAGGAAAGACACATTTTTAATCCTAAATCAGGCAAAAGGCTGCAGCACTTCAGAAGTTACCAAACAGAGGGCAGGAGGCTGAGGAGATGTGGCCAAGAGGAGCTTCAGAAGCAGAATCTTGTCAGAAGCTGGGTTTAATCCTCAAACCAGCACAGGGTTCATGGGTCAGTCTGTATGGCAGGAGCTCTGCCATTCATGACTCATCCTCCATCAAGGATGTGCTGCACAGCACACAGGCACTCTGGCACTCGTTAGTGAACACAGGGATGAGGAGAACAAAGGAAAAGGCAGAATGGACTTTAAAAAAAGAACACAAAAAGGGCAAAACTGAATCACCAAGTCAGCAGAGAACACAGTGTACCTGGCTGCAGCTGCCCACAGCAGGACTGAAGCATGACCAATGTCCATACCAAGCTGAAACCAGCTCCCACAGCCCTGGAATGCACGAGCTGCAAATGCAGCTGCTGCACCCAACCTCAGAAAATGGCTCACATGAAGCTTTGGAATAAACAGTATTCTTTTCAGTGGTGGAGTCTACAGCTTAGCAGGATGCTGAGGAACATCTTTGCTTTCCTGACACTGTTCTCAATTGGAAAAACACTTCACTTTGGTGCAATGTGGTGAAAATCTTATCATGCTTGAGCCCCAGTCTCCACAATCAGATCTCATCCCTGAAATTCCCAGCCAGCTCCCCAAGGAGAGAAGGAGAAGCTGCATGGACAGAAACCTGTGGTTTTCTTCAGGGCTTTTTTAATGCATCCATGCAAGGAAGACAGTTTTGGATCCACCCCTATTATACACTGAAGCAACACACTGAGGCCAAAGCACCAGCTTTGTGCAATTACTGAGGGAGCTGGAAAACATGAATTTGGAGAAATGCTGTAGCAGAGCCTGACAATCCCTTATGTGTTACTGGTGCTCAAGCCCTGACTACATCCCAGTCCTCTTCATCCCAAATTCCTCTGACTACTCTGACCCCTAACCTCTCTCCTCTATACACCTTTTCAGCTGTTCCCTTAACCACACACACACAATCCCCATGACATAGATGATAAAAATTCACCTCATAAAAACAGGGAAATAAAATTGAATGCTGAACTCTTGACATTTGCTATCCATTACTGTATTTGTAGGCACTGTCTTTTCCTGCTGCTCATTACCATTTGTCTCCATATCGGCCCTCGTGGTTTTTTAATCCAATTCTCACAGTATTTGATACTTTATATAATCACATACTTTGAAAAGCTGGACAATCCCAGCCTTTAATGTGAGAATCTCAGCTTTAGTCAAAGTGATTTTCTACCTGCTGGGTTTTAAAAGAGGAATGCACGGAAGGAAGAGAAAATCCTGAATATGCTGAAATGACACAATGAGAAAAGTAGACAAAAAACTAAAGGGAAAGAGAAAACATTTCATTTTAATGAAGTCAGCTTTCTCAGCCAAGCTCAGAAGAAAACAGGCACTAAGAGTGTGACCCACATGGCCTCTGCAGCTATAAAGAGACTGGTCCAGGTGAACACTAATGTCAGGATCAGCCAATATCCTGCTTCAGGAGAGGGTACAACACGACATTAAAACCTTCGGAAGATCCTGGCTCCCTTCCTAGGCACACGTGGACAGAACTGTCTTCAAGCAAAACATTTTTCAAAGCTTTCCACGAGGCACTGAGGTGAATCTTTGTTGAAGTGTAATTGGATTTCCAGTGGCAAGGGGTTCAGCAGATAAAGGATAAGCAGGGGGCATGGGGGAGAAAGTCCCCAGACAATTCCCACTGCCTGGGCAGTCAATTTCTTGTGAGCACATTGGGGGTATCTGCTGAAACCTCATCTCCAGGGCTCAACAAGCTGAATTATTCTCAAGTTGGATGTTTTTCTTGGGACTGGAAAGTTTGAAAATTCTCCATCAAATCTCTGTTAGTGCCACAAATGTGGTTTGTGCCAAAACAATCTCATTGCAAGGTTTCCAAGGGTTCACAGTGTGCCCCAGAGTTTACAGATGTCTCCAGTTATCCTCAAACATCCCTTTTGAAGTCTGCATGTTAATAAGGTGTGATGTATGAAATTTTCTTTATAACTTCTGCTTTGAGATCATCTCATAATTCCTTTCTGCTCAGGAAGCCATTGAGGGACTCATTTTAGCTACAAAGCTCTGTCTTATAATCCTGGTATGTTCAGGGAAATATTGGAAAGGTTTTGATATGATAAATATTTGGTTTTTACTGTTGCACAAAAAAAATAATCCATTTGAAGCAGGAGTTATGAATCTGATTAGAAATTTGGAAGCAAGTAGACAGCTTCTAATTACCCACTTTTTGCATGTTATTTAGTTTTTCACTTCAGCCATAAACAGCAGCCTACGAGGATAGCTGCAATATCTTCTGAGACACACAGCTCGGATGCAGCTAATTTTAAATAAAATATTTTTATGTATCTGACAGTCTAACTGAAAAAAGAGATTAATGAAAGGTTTACTTGTCCATTAATAAACAACTTGAGAACCTGTCACATCTGCTAAACTCACTGAAATACTTTAGAATCTACCATGCCATGCCTGGTTTATAATAATTTATTTTTCCTTCCCTATTAAACTCTAAAAAGTCATTATGGACAGTTTCCCTGACCCTTTCAGCTGTGTTTGCCTAATCACAGCTCTAAAAAATCATCAATGTGATTTCTGCATCCAAAATTAAAGCAATGTATGTGTTAGCAGTGCCAAAATATATTCACAGAGAAGTACATCTGCATCTACAGCCCCTCTCATCAAAATCAAATATCGGATGTATGCATTGCATAAAATCAACTCAAGGATGCTGTTAGGCTAGGAATGTAAAATATGTTCAATGCATCATGTTTTGATGCTTTCCCCTGACTATATCATAGCTGATAGGTCATTTCAGATTGGACTTGAATTTTGAATACATGCATTAAAATGTAACCAGTCCCAGGGAAGGAAAAATATCCTCGTGCTTCAAACGTGACAGCGAATGAAACAAACTCAATTTTTCATTAACAGAGAATCATTACTCAGTGCAAGGTGCAAAGTCTAGAGGAAACTTGGGCCATCCCTTCTGCAGGGCTAATCTCTCCCAAGGACTTATAATTTGACAGGTGGTGTATAAAAACCACCCTTAAAGAACATAGAAGAGCAATAAATCTACTGACTCAGCAATGCCAAGAGGGTCACAGGTATTTTGTTATCCTGTGATGGCAACTGCTTCACTGACGTGATTCTGGAAGCTGTGGCTGTCCCATCCCTGGAAGTGTCCAAAGCAAGGTGGGATGGGGCTTGGAGCAGCCTGGGATAGTAGAAGGTGTTCCTGTCCATGGCAGGGGGTAGAATAAAACAGGTTTTAGGTCCCTGCCAGCCCAAACCATTCCTTGATTCTGTGGTGCTTATTCCTCTTAATGATATATGTGGGGGAACTTCACACA
This sequence comes from Aegithalos caudatus, assembly GCA_013389925.1. Classification (NCBI taxonomy): domain Eukaryota; kingdom Metazoa; phylum Chordata; class Aves; order Passeriformes; family Aegithalidae; genus Aegithalos; species Aegithalos caudatus. Next base: position 1,613,925 of record WEIU01007906.1, on the reverse strand, counting down.
TCGTGGTGCTGGTATCAGACTCACAGGAAAGATTAAGAGTAAACCCAGCAAATTAAGGGATGGATTTTCCCTCCAGTTTGGCATCAGTGTCAGACAGGCAGGACTGAAATTGGTACTCTTAATCAGCAAATTTTTTGTCACAGTTGCATCACCTTCCTCCTCAGCACCTTCCAGCCCCAGCAGGGAGACTGACACCAGGTAGGATTTCCCAGTACAATAAGTACAATCTGCATAAGTATTAAGCAGACAAAGGGAAATCAAATAGCAGGAGAAAAAGCGGAGATAGTGATTTTCTTTAGGCACTCATTAAATGTCTATTCAAATATAAATACTGAACAAAAATCTACATTTCATATTGCAGGAGAGCACGCTTGTGCCAAATCCTTTGGAGATTTGGTTCAAGAACAGTTCATCCCTGTCTGAAGACTCGCCTGAAATACTGCCAAAAACCACTAAGGCTTTGTGTTAGCTGAAATAAAAGCTACTGTTGCAGGAGAGAGAAATGCAAAGGAGCTTCACAGGACCGTGTTCCCCCTCCTGTCTGTATATTCATGTCCCTGATCAAATCCTCTTTGGTCTTTGCCTTCCTGCTACAACTTCAACTGTGCCCATTTTGAAAAGAGTGCAATACACCAATGACAGATTTCTTCCAAGTCACCTACATCACAGTCATCAGAGGAGACACCTCTGAGTCTTCCATTTCTTTTCCAGGTTGTATTGGTGCTTTTCATGTTATCCACAGGAATTAAATTGTGAACAGTTCAGGAATTTTTTTTCTGTGATCCCTGATCCCTGTTCTCTGCTGTTTCTCTCCCACTCATCACCAACTCAGGGACTCAGACATACACAGACATGAAGAACATCAAAAGCTGAAATGTTAGCAGTCATTTTGCCATAGTTTGTTCTGGTTTCTTGTAAACAAAACTCATTGGAGCGAACAGGACACACATGGATTCCTTTCCCAGCATACTGAATTTATCAGAGCAATAGTGAGTAAAATTAACCAAGGGAGATGCACAGACCTGCAGGACTGAAATCCTGTCTCCTTCACTGGTCAAATTAGGGATCTACACTCTCCAACACCCTCTTGGAAAGCAGGGGAAGGAGGTTTGCTCACATCAGTTTATTCAGGGTAATGAGGACAAAGGCTGACTGTGAGGAACTGCAGAAGGACCTTATGAAATGATATGACATATGAGATGGCAGATGAAATTCAATAGAGATAAATGTCAAATATGCATGTGGGAAAAACAATCCTAACCTCACATATGAAATGATGGACTCTGAGCCAACCACAACTGCAGGGGAGTGAAATCCTGGATTTACAATGGACAGTACCAAGGAAATGTCAGCCCAGTGCTACCAACAGGCAAAGGAAAAGAGACAGCAGATCAAATACTAAGAATCATTAGGGGGAAAGGAAACATGCATGGGTAGCATGGATGGGGACAGCTTCTTGCTGGAATTGTCCACTACTGACACAAAGACCCCTTAAACCAAACTGCAACCGTGTCTAACATAAACAAACAAAGGTGATTTTTGTACCTAACAAGAGAAGCTGGGGATGTCACAGGCCTGCACTGGCTTAAGGCTAGAGGAGATTAAGTTCACAGAAGGAAAATCTATTCATGCTTACTATCTACACAGAAATCACTCCTGGCACAAAGTCCCTGAGCAGAAAACAGCTGGAGCCTGGGAAGCATCAGAGAAGCATCACATGAGCCTGCCCTGCTCACACTCCCCCAGCCCATGGCCACTGCTGGAGAGAGGATGCTGGGCTGGACCTTGTGTCAATTCCTGTTTACTATTATCTGAAGCTCAGCTTTGTATCCCTTAGCAGGAATTTGATTTTGGTTCTATTTTTAACCCAGCATATGTTGACTTGGTAATTTTACATTTCTGGTTGCAGTGCTGTAGAAATTTGCAAAATGAATAAAAAGAAATGGGGTGGGGGGAGCAGCAGAGTAAAAATATCCCTCATTTTAGGAAGCATACTTACCTGAGACAAAGCTTACCAAGACTTTTGCAAAATCACCAAATAAAAGGGTATTTTCAGAAATGAAGCACGTGCTGCTTACACAGCCAGTCCAAGGCATCACATCCACAACAGCCCAGCATGAGGGGACCTGTGTGTGGTCCAGTGTCCATCCCAAGGGGATCTTCTGGAGAAAGAGCCTTGTGAAAAGGAGAAGGGTTTGGGACAGCAGCCATCCAAAGCCATGGAACAGCTCAGAGCAGGGATGGTGCTGTGGTAGTGGAATCTCACAGTGAGTTTGTGCTTCTGCTATCAGCGCTCTTTGCAAGAAATTCTGTTCCACAGCACACTCCCTCTGACATTAATTTTGAATGCAAGACAGCTTTGTAGTACCTAATCCTATTAACATGCTCCTGAAATCTGTAAGAGCAGAAATGTAGGATTGGCCCAGAGATGCAGCTCTCCAGCTCTGCTCCCCATGAAACAAATTCAGGTTCAATTCCACAGCCCCTGGGCCCTTAGGGATGATTAGGGAGAATTTACCAATGCTGAAAGGGAGTTATGCACCACAGGAAAGCAAACAAAAATATTTAAATGAAAATACTTTGGACAAAACATACTTTCTTAATTTGGAAAAGTCCATGGATGTTTCCTTACATACATTTTCATCCAAACTGGAAAAATAAATCCCAGCTGATTATGTTTTTTTCCCATTTTCAATTTTCACTGAGGTCTTTCCCTCAGTCTCTCTACCATGTCTCCTTTTTGTATGAGGCTTTTTTGAAGGGAAGAGTTGAAAAATATAAAGAACACAAAACCCAGAGAAAATAGGCAGAATAAAGAGAAAAATCAGATGACAGTGGTTTTGCTAAAGCAGACGAGGTGGAACGCATTTGCTCTGCAAAGAGGAGCCATCCCAGATCCTGGCTCGTTCCCTGTGCAGCCAGGATGGGTGTCTGCATCCCACATCAGATGATCCCTAATGGCTCTGGCAACCTCTGCTCCCAGAGAATCCCATAAATCACCCACAGCAGCTGATGGGAACACGTTCAATTAAATGGATTTCTGTCCAAATTCCTGCTGCACGGCAGCCAAAACCTTCCAACAGTTTTGTAGATGCGTTTCTGTGCAGGAGAATGAAGCAGATGTTTTCTAACACAAGCTGCAGGCTGGGGCTTAGGTCTGGGAGATGGCTGAGCATCAGTCAGAGGGAGGCAGGATGAAGAATTCCACTGGAAATCCAGCAGTGCCTCCGCCAGTCGCGCCCTTTCCACATGATTCAGAGGCAGACGTGGTAACAATTCAATTTTAGCTAAAATGATTTGGGTTTTATTGAATTCAGGAATGAAAACATGTTTTATATCTTTGAGAAATGCCATGAAATAGAATAAGCAGCTTGTACTCCACGTCCCTTCAGACATCCAGTATCTTCATGCAGAGACAAGAGGTTGGCAGCTGGGAATCTGAAAAGACTCCAGAAACACGCAGCACCTCTTCATGCACATTTGTGCTTTAAGGACAGCTAATTTAAAAGAAGAAAAACCCAACCCACCATTCATTAACAACAATTATAGAATAGTTTAATAAATTCCAGTGCTTTTTTTCTGTAGCCTTTTGAAGCACTGGCATTTCATTTCCCTAATATGAAACATATCCCAAATGATAAGTCTATCAGCTGTGTATCAGAAGGACTGGGTGAAGCACAACTTCTCAAGAATTTAATTACACAGCAAACCTTCATGAAATACAATACTGGAATCTTAATGAAATACAACCCTGGCTGGGATGGAGTAACTACCACAAAGAAAAAAATACAAATGACATAAACAAAGTGACATGCTGATACCAAGTCAGTGCTTCTGGAAACCACCAAGGGAAGCTGCCCCAGCTTCCCCCAATTCCCTAATTCCAATATTTCCTGGGATTTCACTGCTCTAGCAGCACTCCTGCACTCTGGGAGGTCTTTGGTCCACACCCAGTTTCCCACAACACTTTCATAATTACTGAGGATTCTACTTCACTTTCTGTGTTTCCTTGCTTCCTCAGTGCATCAATTGGGATTTCTGTTCAATTTTGCCTCTCTTTCTCCTCCCCCTCACAAAACTCCATGAAATATTGCTCATCTAAAAACATAAATCCAAGATGGGAATTATTTGAATCACCTGTTCCTCACCTCTGCTATAACTGGGAGCTGTTATCTTTCATTTATTCATTTCTTATTCCAGGGCACAAGCAATGAGAATCACCACAAGCCATAACACAAGCAGTATTTGAGTCCAACTTGCCTGACACTTGTATTTCACGAGTCACATAGAATTCAAAAGTGATTTATCTGAGCTTTGAAAAGCTAAAAGGGGTTAAAACTGACTATTCCTACCATGAAATTTCATGCTGACATAACATGTTTTGAAAGGATGATTTAAAGATGTGGGGATCCCTCATAAATCAGTCAATATTTTCTTTGTATGGAGATTTTAATGCTGCCTTTACCTCTACAAAGTTGCCTCTGAGGTCAAGACTCCATCTCACTCAGGTTTGGAAAACCCTGGAGTGTGTTCAGAAACATGAAAAAAAAATCTTAAATATTAAAAAAAGAGACAGATATCCTCAGTTAGAACTCAGTCACAGGACATGACATTGTCTTAGTCAGTCAGATGAAGAAATCAGCCAAAAATACTCTAGAGGAAGTTGTTTCAGGCAGTTCACCTGCTCCTCAGATTTTAGGTTTCTCAGTTGTGTGTCATTTTATAATCATATCTGCCTAATTTCCAAATCTGTTTTTCCAACTACCTAAAAGCAAAACAGAATGTACTGAAACAGCTGTGAAATGAAACATAATAAATCAAAAAGCAAAGGTTTATTTACTTTCTCTTCCCTTCCAGTTTTTTTAACCTACAGCAGTCCTAGGCTTTGCCTGCAAAAAATCAATAAAACAATACAGAAAACAATAAAAAAAAACACCCACAAAATCCCAGTCCAAAACTGGAGGCAGTTTGGAATGGATGACACTCCTTTCCCAACACAAATCCTGCTGTTTGTCACAGGGGTTCTAGAGCAGCAAATCTCCAGAAGACATTAATCACATCCAAGAGAGACATCACAATATTCAACTGTTACTCAAAACATGTTTGTGACTTTTTAAGGAATTTTGTAGAGTTTCATTCAATTACATATGTTTTTGAAGCATTCAAATTCTTGCAGTGCTACAAGATAATGGCTTATATCCAGAAGAAAAAAAGCAATACCTCCCTTGGCTAACATTTCTTTTCCATTTTGTGATAAAATTCACTTTACCTAGCTAGCTCCCTTTTGAAGCCAGAAAGGAAACATTGTGAAGAATAAGAAAATAATGAAAATTAAATTAAAACAAAGGGAAAAAAATCACTTGTATGAAAATATGAAGACAACACGTTTGAAAAGAACTGAAGCATCACACACCAAATTAAAGGTATTTTTAAGGAATGGAAGAAAATGCTCTGTCAGAGATAAGCAGTTTGACATTCCCTGTCACCACATGAAACTGAGTTAAGGCTATAAACCCAGGTAACTTCTGATAAAATGATGTCAACCTTACTTTGTTTTCCCTGCAGTGAAGAGAGGTGGCTGCTCCCCCCAGGGCTGCAGCACCTCTGAAATTCCTGGTGCCACTTGGTCTTAGGAACAAACTGAATTCACTCACAAACCCAATGGCAAAGGCACTGCTTGTCACCTTCAGATCCACCTACTGCTCAGGGAATTTTGACTAATAGCTGCATTTTCCAATAGCAAAATAGCTTTTGTCCTCTCTCTTCCCAAAATGGATCATGCTGCTCTTACAAACTGAATTTCTGGTTGGTGGCATTTATCTGATTATAAATTTCAGAGGCTATTTTCTTTCAGGCTTTGAGTCCATGCCTGCTCAAGCCAATACATTTCCAAGACATTTCCATGTCACAGAGCTGACTGGAGCAGTTTTCCACCAACACGTACAGCAGTGAATTTAGGGAGATGTGAAGAAGCAAGAAATAGGGAAAAGTTTGATGTGTGTTGGAGAAGCTGACAGGGTTGGTCTAAATCACATTTACCATAAATCTGTGCTTCTTTGGCAGGTTTTTGCTGATAAATATCAGCTTAATCCCCAGGCTGGATGCTTCAATTAGGGGATTAATGTCAATTGACACAGAGAATAGCAGAAAGCAGATCTGCCTTCCTGAGTGAGGGACTAAACCAGTGTCCTGTGGCTGGTTCCACACAGCCAGGCTGGCTCCCCTGCAGGACACCCCAGCTTTCCTGGGCTGGAAGGAAACAGTGGCTGTTTAAGCAATAAAAGCATGGAATTCATTGCAAAATCTTGGGTGTGAAATGCAAGGGGGTGAAGAGCCCAGTGCTCCTTCAAAGAGCTGAGCTCCATCAAAAGGATGAGCTGAGGCAGGGATTGCCAGCACCAGAGCCCAGCATCCTGCAGCAGGCAGCTTCTCAAATCCTCTCTTTCTGTTCTTAAAACTAAGATCCTCCTCACAGCTGAGTACTCAAAAGGCACCACTTAGAAAAATGCTGAATTAGTCAAGAAATGCAGAGAAACAGCAGAGAGGCCTTGAAGGAACTCTCCAGAAAATGATGGAAGAACTCCCTCCAGAAAGTGATTCCCTTCTCTCCAGGGCTATAGACTCATCCACTAACAAAAATCTGAAAGTAAACTTGAAAAGCAGAAAAAACATCTCCAATAAAGGGGTCCTTTTAATTAAGGAAGTGAGCAGTGCTTTCCAAATCAGCCATTTTTTTATATTTTTCCTTCTTTTTTAAATCTATTTGTTGTAAAGGGAACCTATTTCCAACCAAAGCATTGGACATATTTATTGGCTGAATCCTGTGATCCTTACCCTAAACAACACACCAATGCTGCAGACTGTCCAAATGTTTTGCTTAGGAATATAATAAATGCCACAGACACAGAACAGATCAGAGTAATAAGGGGCAAAGTACAATTTAGATTTTATCCTGAGGAAATTTAATAACCCAGAATTAGAAAAGTTTAACTCATTTGACAGCACTTCTTCAAAAAGAGATATTATGAGCTCAGGAAGTGGGGACATGCTGCAAGGGTTTTAAGGCTCTCACAAAGATGAATCTTGAATTTCCTGAGAATTTCCATGTCAGCTGTGAAAGGTGAGTACACAAATGCCACCAAAATTGTGGGAAATGGCAGGTGGGATCTCCTGGCTACCTTCTCAAGCCCAACACAACCCAGGCAGCTGTGGTTCAGTTTCATACTCCAAAAAGCAGTTTTTCAGAAAAAAAATCCATTACCAAGGTGCCCAGTGCTCTCTGTGAAGTGCCAAGCTATAGAGGGGAGTGTGAGGTTTTCCCCCAAACCCATGGATGAATTCCATGTGCTGGAGTGGGGATGGACACACAAATCCAGACAGGAGCCTCCCTTGCCCTGAATATGTATGGGATGTCTCCTGAAGAGCACAACAATAATGAGTTTGCACAATCTATGGTAAATTAATTCAACAGCAAAATAAATTTACTATCCTACAGAGATCCTGGAGCTGTGAAAATGGTTAAGCAATGTTGCTTATGATATTTTTACCCAAAATAAAAAAATCAGTCAGAGGGGAAATGAACATGTTGGAGAAGACAGATTTTCACAAATATTTGTATTTGAATTGCTGATGAACTCTTCCTGCTGTTATTTTTATTAATGTTTTAATTATATATGCAATACACTTCATGAATAGCTGAAAATATATAGGAGCAACAACATTTTACAAGCAAGAGAGAGAGTTCTGTAGCCAACTTCAAATGTACTTCCTTTCTGCCAGGGAAAGAAGATGCACTGGGGCCATAACCCTTCATGCCATATTTAAAAACAAATGTGTGATGGAGCAGTTCTCCTGAGCTCATGCTAAAACTGATGTTGCCATCCCTAGAGTGGGATTTCACTCCATGCCTCCAGGTTTTTTTAAGATGGTTAACACAATGAATAGGGAATGAAGCAGCAAGTTTTCATTGGGGCATTTTAAATTTTGACTTATGCTTAAGATCTCATGTCCTAGGACAAGTTTGTTATTCCCCAAAACACCACTAAAATGGGCAAAATTTTATATTTCAGGTCCTCACCAGGGATGGGGCGAGCCAAGTCTACCTGCAGTGAGCAAAACCAGAATCATAACCCTACAAATTCACACCCAAGCAGTATTTTGGGAGCCAGTTCAACATGGAGGTGACTTACAGACATCCCACACTTAGCAGAACCTTCAAGTACCTCCTCCTGTGTCCTTGGTGAGCCCAAAGCATTTTGTTGGCTTTGCTACTAGCAGGGAGTGACTCCATCCCATCAGTTGCATGGTGCAATAACCCCAGAGCACTCAACACCCAAGAATGAGACCCCATGAGTCCTCCCAACCTCATTTTAACATTCAGGATATTGCTGTGCCCAGGTATTTGACCCCATCTGTGTCCCAGGCTCGAGGTCTGCTGGAGACTGACTGCATTGACCCTTCTGAATAGCATGTGATGAAATCTTTATTATAATTTGTTTTCAACCCACACTGCTAAAAAAAAAAAAAAAAAAAAAAAAAGTGTCAGCTGCTTTAAAATGGTCTCTGTTTTGCTGGCCCTGCTTCTGGCAATCTAAGTAGCTGTCATCACTGTAGGAGCAGCCTGCTTGATAAGATTATAATTTTGTTTACATTGTGCTATAGGATGCCACGCTGAGTACAGCGCAAGGAAAATGGCAATCGACAGCATGCAATGTGCATTTTCAGTAAAATGGGGGTTATCTGCCTTTATTCCTGCCTCAGAACTGCAGGATTTTGTCTGATGTTCTTAAAGGTAAAGGAAAAAAAATGGGTTTAATGTTTTTCTTTGCTGGAATGTATTGCAGTAAAACCCGTAATGGCCTTTTTTGGCACCACACCAATATACAGCATTCAGAAAACAGCTATTTATTGAAGCAAGAAATGCAATACCAAGACTACAAATCATTTCTTACATACAGAAAACTGGAAGTAAATCTGGCTAATGTCTACCTCTCTACCAAAGGTAGAGTTTCCAGCCTCAAACTAGGAGCAGCCAATTCTCATCTGCTGTGTGGTTGCAAGTTAAAGACCTTACTGCATCTCATTTTCATCCTTGTAAAATAGAGATATGGCCACGTATTTTAAGAGAGGGTCTCAAACTCTCTCAATACACGAGACTTTAAATCTACCAGGGAAGTGTACCAATATTTTTACAGCAGTCAGTTGGGTTAGTTTTAATTTGTGTTTGATTAGCAAAGAGCTCTGGGCCAGACTCACAATATTCACAGAATTCCCGGTGCAGCCAGGCAAAATGTAACAATTATAATGGTAGCAATATGTATTCAGTCCTAGCCATTAGCTGTTGGGAAAATGGGTCAACAATAACATAAGTTTAAAGTGAGAGGATTTCTCCATCCATTTGTGTGCTGCAGTAAAGGACAGTGAGGAATGTGAACAAGATTCCTATTACCTTTACCACAATCACTGCTATTTTTCCCTTCTCAGCAAGCAAAATATTTTTTACACATTTTCCCATGAAAAGTCAGCCAGGGCTGGAATACACATCCCAGGAGCAAAGTTGAATCTGGGACTTTGCACTGGGGGAAAAGGCACTGAGCAACTCTGTCAGGTCAACCAAAAGCAACATCATGAATCCCTGAGCGGCACAAGCCTTAATAATGGATGGCTTCCCAAGCAACGCTTTTCCCATCCCATGGCAGCCCTGCTGGTGGGCAGGAAGAGAGAGAGAGAAGGAGGTGTGAGGTCCTGAGGTGCATCTGGAGGCTGCTGTGTGGGAGGGGAGCTCTCAGATTCCCCCCAGGACACGAGGGGTGTCCGTGCTCGGCCGCCCACGCGCGCTGGGATCGAGCTCCGCCGCTGCTCTGCGGAACGGCAAACTCCATCTCGCAGCCTGACAGGACAAATTGTGAAATTTATCTTTCTCAGGCTGGATTGTCCTCCACGTAATGGGAACAAAAGGCAATACCAACAGAAGAAAGAGCATCTTTAAAACCCTTCCTGAGGATGGAAAAGGAAGCAGTCGTACATCAATATCTAAGTCGGCGCCCAACGCATCACTCCGGGCTGCAGGCTCAGCCCAAGCCTTATTGACCCACACCACAGTCACTGCACAAGACCTTGAAGCACAGCTGAGGGCTCAGACAGCAGCACCTGCAGCCCCCAAAGAAAGAAAAATAAAAGCACAAACAAGAAATGCTTGTCCTTTCCAAACACAAAGCGCCCAACTTTATACAGTTCAGGCAAAATTGTTAAAGAGCAAGTTATTGCAGATGACAATGGTATTTCAGGACTCGAGGGCAATTGGAAGTGCCAGAATTTATGAAGGTATGAAAGTCAAAACATTATTTCTTCATTAATGGTATCAAAGCCAGGGTTTGATTTAATGGTCTCAGTTTTAAGGATTCAATGTCATTCACTTGGAGTCTGCCAAAGTACATGTGTAATTTAGTCTGGTTGTTTAGGAATATATTTCATCTAACTCCTGTTGTTTAAGAATAGAGTCAGGCAATTTTTGGCTCAGTCTGCTTTTTGTAACAACTGGAAACAATAGGAACATTAATTATACCTTACTTCACCCATTCAAATGCAGAATGACTCGAACATGTTGATGAGCAAGAAATTGCTGAGACACAAGCACCAAATTTCACATTTGAGAAGTCTGAACCTCCCATTTGGAAGTCCCACTACATTTATATGCAGCAGCAAATACAAAGTAATGAAATATTTCCAGCTTCACTTTATCAAGCGAGGTAAGGAGAAGCTAAAATCAGCCTTCACCCTGTGTCAGCAGACAGCATGGCACACATCATGACTAGGAATCTGGTCAGGCATAATGCCACCCTCTTGTTGCCAGGGGAAAAAGTGCAGTAACCTATGGGCTTGTGCTCAGCACACACCACCACTGACACCATCAGCACTTTGGGTGAGGCCATGTTTAATTGATTCAGCATTGTGCAAAATTAGGGCTATGTTCTTGCCTTGATCCCAATGGAGTAGTCCAGCCTGAGCCAACAGGCAAGAGAGAAATGTGTAGGAATGTGTTTTCAAACACAGCATCAGTCTGTCTTCACACACCACTGATAGCAACACAGGCAGAAAGGCACTTCTGGATGTTCCAGGTGCACAGGAACACACACAAGAAGGATCCAAGGCTCTGCACATGCAAAGCACACCAGTGACACCCACTGCACATGACTGGAAGCCATAGGCAATGCTCCCAGCCTCAAAGGATACTGGAAAAACAAAGGTGAGCAGGGGTAAAGGAAAGGCAACTGAACACTGACCCTCACCCACACACTGGGACAGAGTGTGACACTGCCACCCTGAGCCAGCCAGACCCTGGATGTCCACATGCAGCACTCAGGAGTTACTGACCATGGTCCAGCAGGAAGGGTCACTGCACTGACCATCCCACTCCTCACCGTGCCACAGACCACAGACAGTGCAGATGGCTCACCACAGATGAACAGATCACTCTCCTGACCAAAACCAACAGGCCAAATTACCCTCCAAACCAATGGCAACTGGAGGGCAGGTGAAATGACACCTCCAAAGCCAGCTGGCACACGCCACCCCGGGCCTGGATGGGATCAGTGGCACGGTGGGCACACGGCTCTGCTCCCATCTGGTGCTGCTGGCAGCAGCCAAGGTGGACACACACAGGCTGAGGGATGAAGCAGTTGAGTGATGACAAGGGAGAATTGAATGCAGAGGGGGAAAAAATGACCTGCAACAAATCAAGTGTGGCTGGGTAGATGTGTGTCCCTTCAGCAGACTCAATCACCAGCGGGAGGGTGACAGAGATGCTGAAGTGGTTAAACAAATAGCTGCACGTCGGGTCACCATGAGATGGATAGATGGAACTGAGAGCCACTGACCTTAACAACACAGAAAGGAGGGAGTGCTCTGGAAAATACACAGATAAGCCAAACACACAACAAAAAGATAAATATCAGGGTGGACTATGATTTGCATGCTAATCCATAAAGCCCAAGGTAAATGAACAGTCAAATGAGGAGTCCAATGAGAGAATGTCAGTACTGCAAATTGTGTCGTGCATTGGTGAGTGGTGAACAGACAAACCCCCAAAACCTCACAGAAGTCCTCAATCTCTGTCAATGTGACTTATCTTCAGTCTAAACAACCCTTCACTAGATCTTTTTTCTACCTAACCTCTCATCTCTCAATCACTACACTGAGAACTGATCCTCTCTTTGGTCAGGAAATACTCCTTACAGCTCTCAGTTTCAAACAGCCAAATCTTCAGATTTTATCTGCACCTGATCTGGACCCTTCGTAGGAGCTTCCACCAATTTCTACAGGATATTCTACAAAATCTCCTTATCTTCTTTTCGCCCTGCACTGCAATGCCTTACAAAAGACATTGTGGAAGGGGCAAGCTGAGATTACCCCTTCTCAGAGTGGTTCATTTTGACCCTTTTACTTTTTGACACGTGCCTATAGAAATGCATCAAATATCTCTCCCATTCCCAGGCTCTCAGCTGGGGGAGACCTTTTTTCTTTTCTTTCAATATTTAATTACAGGCACAACAGAGCCCTGTTCCACAGTGAGGGTTCCTATGCATGACAGCCAGACAAACAAGCTGTAGGACTGCAAGGTACAAACCCCAGTGTGCTGACAATTCCTCTGACCCACAGTGATTCCCTTTTCTCACACAGGGAGCTTAGCACAAAGCCTGGAAAGGCAAGATGCCAAAATTGAGCTACTCAGCACAAAGGCATGTTTGCTGCACACCTTGAGCAGCAGTGATAGCTGTGAAAAGTCAGAAGTCAAAAGGCCCAGTCCAGCTGTAAAATGCTTAATGAAGAAAAAGGAGGAGGGCAGGACTTACCAGTTAAGGTTATCACCCAACATTAACAAAAATAGGAGCACATCTCTCTCCTGCACTGCTGTGCCCTCACAACTCTCCTCAGCTGGTTTCTCTCCAAAACTGGTTTCTCAGCTGATCTCAACAATCTGACTGAAAAACCTGCCTTGATACAATAATGTTTTTAAAAGCTGCTGATCACTGTAATGTCTGTTAACAGATCAGTACTGTCCACAGTCCTAATGCCATTTTGGCATCTAAACTTCTGACCCCAGTCCCACAAAAGCAGACAGCTCATCCAAGGTGTTCAGGTGATAAAGGGAACACTAAAAAGCCATGTATTCTCCCAGGGCAGCTCTTCTGCCCACTGACATTTTAAAACAAGCAAAAGTTTTCTTTGGTTGTCAGGTATAAGCTGCTTACCAAGGAAAATGTGCTTGTTTTCTGCCAACCATTCAAGTCTCCTTTTCTGTTTGGGGGAAAGGAAGGAGAGAAGATTATCCAGAGGATGGAAAATCACAAATCTTAGGGTGAATTTTTGTGAGAAGGGAGGAAAATGTAAACTGGTCTGATAGAAATATATTTATCTTTTTTAATTATTTCCCCACAGAGGTTCAGATAGAACAGGATTAAAGTGTCACCATATGAAACCTATGCCCAGGAGTCGTTCTCAAGGCCTCAGATATAAACAAGTCTTGAGGTCCCAATTCAAGTATTTCCTAAGTGTGTTTAGGTCTTAAAACTGGCCAAGAAAACACAACAGATTCTGGGAAGAAACAATGCAGAGAGCTTAGAAGTGAGATTCCTAAAGGTCTTGCAGATGCACCAGCATAAAAAAGCCATTAACAAATGTAGCTAAAACTCTGCACACAACTTCACTACGATTTATCTTTTATTTTTTAAAAGATGCATTTTGGCTTAGAAGTAATGTTTATATTTCAAGTAAGAAATAGGTGTATTTTCATTTCTATATTAAATTCGAATTTTTAAATTAAATTTTCATCAAAATGTTTCCATGAGCATGGAGAAAAGAGCAAACAAAATGTGCCATGCACAAATAAATTCTTTCATTCCTTTTTGAAACCAGTTTTCCTCCTGATCTTTCCACCCATCCATCAAGGGTTTACTGCTCTGAGAGACTCCCTGTTCAAGTGAAGAAGAAAGCAAAAGGAGCCAGTTGTAAAATATTAACTTATTCCATTTTTCACCTTTGGGAATGAAACACACATTAATTATCAAAACTCTCTGCCTCTCCCTCCATCATGTCATTACCACAATCCACAGGGAAGAAGAACACCCTGCACAGCCCAACCCCAGCTACAATCACCTATCTATTTATCAACAGCCAATTCTAGTTTCATCTGCTACTCCATGTCAAGTGAGGAAAAAGCCAATAATATCCTCCCAGGGTGGTTACCTGTGCTATCTCCATTTACACCTCGGACACAGCCTCCCCCTCCAGGGAAAAGGAACCCCTCCACTGGGGCTCCTGGATGTCCCTGGACAGAAAATACTGACCTGAACCACAGCACAGTAAGGCAGGACTTAATTCCCAAAATGTCATCTCTGTCCTCCTGAGCTGGGTTTGTTTTCTGTATTTATTGTAGCAATGTCTTTTCCTTGTACAGTAACTGGCCATGCCAGCACACTTTCCCTGAGGCTACTTTAAATCTCTCTAAAAACCAAACAAGCATCCTTATCTTCATATAAAGTATCTGTGAGCAGTTGAGAGCAATACAGAAGAGCTTTAAATTGAGAGAGAGAGAGGGGTCAATGATGCAATAACAGCACTTTGTCCCTTTCTATAAAGCAGACCAGAACTGAGTTTTGTTCCAAGGCACAAGCTCTTGGTGCCTGGTCAGGGAAGGCTCTCCTGGCCCCCTCCCAGGGAAGGGAGCAGCTCTCCCTTGTGCCATGGGGCTGCCAAAAGCACAAGTCCAGGGTGGAGCCCTGCAGGTCTGGCACCCCACTGTCACATCCTCACCAGGATTTGCACATCAGCCCATGGATATTCCCTTTGCTCAGGACAGGGCTCAGCAGGCTCCTCTGTCCATGCTGGTGCCCAGGGTCAGCCTGACTGACCAGGCATCCCTGCCTCCACCTGCACCCTAACTCCTGAATGATCAGCAAGAGGCAAAACAGGACCTAAATCCCCCTTGCTGCCGAGCTCTTCATCTTTCCTAACCTTTTTCCCAGTGCTCACAACAAAACCCCTGCACCCTGACCCCAGTCCTGCCTGTCATCACTGGATTGATTTGGAGCACAGAGCCTGTTTCACTGTCTGCTCGTCCTATTTTCTTGGTCACAGTTGGTCACACACCACTCCTGGCTGCTGGCCACTGCCAGAAAGTCCTTATTTATTTTTTTTATATAACCTCCAATAAGCTCTGATAAAAACCTGATTGTGATCTTTTTTTCTCCTTACTGAAAAGTACTGTATTAAATAAATAAAAACTAAGCAGCAGCAGCTTGGGGAAGATGTGAAGTGTACCCACAACCACTCCCTCATTATTGCTGTTTTCGAGGTCAGTGTCATATCCTGAGAGAAACTGCAACCTCTACAAAGTGTCTGAGCACACTGAGAGCAGCAAATCGACCCAAGCTGGGAGAACAAAAGAGAATACACTCCGTGGCATTAGTTCACTGACCACACCATTTTTATTCCCAGCCTCTTACACTATGCAACTGTTGATGAGGATGGATTCTAGCAACACATGGAAGCAAACCTTGTGGGGATTTAGTGCCTGCTTGGAGGCACTACTGCAGGTTAAGCCTTTTGCAGCAGAAGTGAATTTTTTGTTTTGGTTCAAATTCCATTTCATGGCACTTCTTTAAGACTGGAAGAAAGAAAAAAAAAAATTATACTGACATTTAACTCACAGCCTGGAGCCAGCTAATCAGACAGAGCAGGCAAGCACAGCAGTGTTAGGAAAAACACAGGGGAAGAGGGGGAAGGAGGGATGGCAGGGGAAGCATTGCAGCTGGAAACCTGGCTGGGGATGGAGGACACAGGGGGCAGGGTGTCCTGCACAGGAGGGACTGACAGAGAATAACCCAGCACAAGGAAAAGATGAAACTGAAGCACAAAAGGGAATAAATTTTGCTTTGTGAGGTAGGAAGTATTCTCTCAAGTATAGCATTAATCAAGAGTAGTAGCATTATATGGTGCCCAGTAAATATTTTTGAAAATATATGTGAATAATTATTACAAAGTGCATCAAGGAGAACCTCATTGTAAGCACTCATGTGAGGGTGCATCAGAAATGCACTTCCTCAAATTTTTCCTCATCAGTTCCCTCTCAAATAAAATGAGGCCTTTTAGATACTTGTATTTCAACAGATGGGAGGGATGTTTTTGTTTCACAAGTAATTTAAAATAATAGCAACGCCTCCAAACATTTCTTGAAGTCCTCTCCTTCTTTTCTTATTTCAGTTCAAGTGTAAAATTAACTCTGAAATACCAACAGCTTAAACAAATGCATTGGCATCACCTTGTGATTGAAATCATTGAGTAACAATACATCAGACTCTTGTCTCACAGTGCTTTGTAACTACCCTGTAACTACATATTGCAAACACATTCATCTTTATGGGATTTGATTTGTTCCATTAAGTCCTTCCTGAAAATCACCTGAGCTACCTGACAACTC
Organism: Aegithalos caudatus; assembly: GCA_013389925.1. Lineage (NCBI taxonomy): Eukaryota > Metazoa > Chordata > Aves > Passeriformes > Aegithalidae > Aegithalos > Aegithalos caudatus. The sequence continues at coordinate 1,597,448 of WEIU01007906.1, read as the reverse complement.
TGGTAGCTTTTTTCAAGGAGGGGGAATGGATCTTTTACCAATTGTTTTTCTTTCTCTTCAGTGGAGGATTATGGAGTATTACTAGATCCAAACACTGATTATATGATGCCAGCATTAATATATAGACAAGATATGGTTCTAATACAACATTATAAAACTGATACATAAAATCTTTTTTGTCCTTTTCCAAATTTTGCACAGGCAGTGATGACCAGCCCTAAACCTAGAAATTGTTTCTAATCCTTAGTACCCAAGGGCTGGGATCCAGTGGCTCATGTGAAGCTGTGCCAAGAGCAGGACCAGAGTCCCTGGCTCAAGACCTGAAGTCACCAGCTCTTCCCTGATAAATGACCTCTGAAATAGGCACCCTCAGCAGCAATATCAGATGCCATTGCTCTTACAGGACTAAACAGCAACAAGGACCCCACAGCTGTAGGTGACAGAGCTAAGGAATGTGAGCAGAAGCAGCAGAGAAGGAATAAATCAACAAGTTGGAGACTTGGATACAACACCTGAGAGCTGAAACCTGATGGAGTGCAGCACTTCCCATTTGATTTTCTGTTTTATTCTTCCTTTTAAAATTCACATGGTGAAAGTGTGAGGTGATAAAAGGCCAAGTATCTGCACTTCAGCAACTTGCAATGAATATAAGTGAAAAATACAGTATTATTGGAACACCAGAAATATCAAAGAAGTGTGACAGAAGCATGAGATGCTAAGACCAAAGAGCTTATTCTTCTTTTCCCATTGTACTATAAAGACATTTATTGCCTCAATAGATATCCCATTTTTAGTGCCACTCCTTAAAATACAGCAAAGGTCAACTAGAGGGAAAAAAACCCAACAGACCACCAAAAAAAAAACCCACCACAAACAACTCTGTGATTTCACAAGCACTGTCAGCAAAAAAAGAACCAACATTTCTTCTTCTTCTTCCTGTAAAGCAAAGTTGAGGTTAATTTAAGGAGGTGCTAAGCATCATCCACAAGTGTCCAACAAGACAGCAGCAGAAGAGGGCATCCATCAGTTCTCCTCGTGCAACTGACAGGAGGACAAGTGGGAGAAGAATTAGGTATTAGAAAAATGAAAGTCTTGTTAACAGTAAGAGTGGTGAAGACCCAGAACAGGCTGTCTAGGGAAGATGAGAAATCAATATCCAAGGTTTAAAAAGAGGTTAGACAGACTGTCAGCTTCTGGAGGTGAGACAGGTACACTTGATCTCACCTAAGAGCCTGGCAACACACGAAGTAATCACCCAAGGTCTTTTCCACATCAGCATTTTTGGGATTTTTTTAACGATTCAAGCAATTTGTCTCACTTATGGGATAATTTTGTATATGAAAGAACATATTCAATACTAGTGCTGGCATATGTTAACTGATTCCTACCCTCCTCCATCTCTTTTCTAAATGGAAGACACTAAATTCAGTGAGAAATGAAGTTTATTCATTTTTACCCCTCTTACTTTGTTTTGCTTTCCTGTCTAAGGCCTCCATGCTCTGGGTGTCCATATCCTTCAGCTTCCTTTCCCTCAAAGACTTTAAAGAATAACAAATTGTCCTGTGATTCTGCTCTAAGAGCACTACACAACTCACCTTCTTTGTAAATCAGAAGGTGATGTTTTCATCTTGTCCTTCCTTTATTTAAGTGCACAGGGTGCCCTCAGCTCTGTGCATCTGTTTGCTGCAGAGGAGAAGAATCCACCTGCACCACGAGTTCCTCATGCAATTCCTAACAGGAATGTCATCTGACTTTCAGAAATTGGACTGGATGATCTTAAAAGGTCTTTTTCAGCCTTAATGATTCTAAATTAATCCAGTAAAAGTGTCCTCAACCTGCTCTCTGAAATATCTCCTAGTCAGGACAATCTTCCTGACTACTAAATAACAGGACACTTGACAATGCTGTTCTCCCACAAAATGAAGTTCTGTCCTTTACTTGTAGTCTGTGGCATGAATTTTGGATTACTGAAGGGCCTTGCATTGCAAAACAAATTAAAATATCAGCATTTGATCAAAAAATACTGACTCTGGGACTTGCAAGCAGCAGAAACACAAAACACCTTTTGTGTTGCAAATATCAGCAGATCTTGGCTTAAACACCTGAGCAGGAAATTTCTGATAAAAAGAGGGTTTGGACAAATGACCCCAGTTTGGTGACCTTACAACACCTCCCAAGGAGCCCAGGCTTGCAGGTGCTGGGCCCTGGGAAGCTCTGCACTGCAGGCTGGCTCAGAGGAATCACCCCATAATTGCAAGGTGGGGCAGATTCCCTCAAAACAGAAATTTCAACTTCAAAACCAGTGCTTGTTGAAAAGATTGGAGTTTACTGGTGCTTCAGAAATCAAATGCAAATTCCTATTTTTTCCCCAAAACCAGCCAAACACACGCTTTTCAGGCAAGGAACATTACCAGGAACCATTTCTGCTGTGATGGAGGTGTAGTGAGGAAAAAAACCTGATCTACTTTTTCCAGAACTGCCCATTCCTCACGGATTAAAATCACTAGGTGACATTTTTAATCAGTATTTCTAGATGGTATTGCTAAAATGAGAACATTAGCAAGCTCATTTAAATTTGCAAACTAAACCCATTTGAACATTACTTGAGCACAAGAAAGTGGCAAAGGCACATGAAGTTAAAAGACTGTGAAGAACAAAAAGCTCCTGGGCACTGCACTACCCTCCCTAAGCTCCCTTTTCTCCCATCTCATTAGAGAACATCAAGAAATAACTCTTTCTATCCAAATCCTATCAAAATTCAGATTAAAATCTGTCCTGTGCAGAGCAAGTATTCTTGGTGCAAAATTAAAGAGAAGTTTGCTTTCAGGATAGGAAAGTCCCACATTTTGGAGGGTCTGCAGGGGTACAGTGGGGCATTGTTCACACACAAAAAAATCACACCTTATTTCCAGATGAGCTGGTTTATTTACAAAGACAAACCACACAGCATTCCCTGTTGTTTCTAAAGCTTTGTGAAATTAAAAGTGCATTTTATTCCAGTCAAAGTACACAAGGATGCAAGAGAGGAATGAGGCTGGGAGTGTCAGAGTTCAAACTCATCTCACTGCAGATGATCTTGAGCTCTGAACAGAACACCTGTACCCTCTAGAAATGTTGCATTCTTAGCCTTTTAAGAAAGGAAAAAAAAAAAGAAACAAAACAGGATAGATGTGGGAAATCTGCTACATGAGCTTTAATTGCAGCCATTTGTAACCTGCATTTCCCCCAGATTCATATCTTATTTTTAAGCAGATATTCCTAATTAAGCAGAGGACTCGGTTATCACCAGGCCAGCGACTTGCAGAATCAGGTTATCAACACCATCAAATAACAAAAGCAACCTGAGATATTGATCCAGAATTAGAAGGCCATCACAACCTGCAAGATCCCAGGACCAATTAGGGGAGAGGGAGGAGGGATGGGAGACACCAGGACCACAGCTCTTGCCTCTGAATGAGGACTCAGTGTGACCCTATCCACATTTGCCTGGGGAGGTGGCAGGGTCTGGGATGGGTCATTTACAGCCCCCCAAGCACAGGGTGTGAGACCCACTGTGTTCTGCAGGTGTATCCTCATGGCCCTTCCACCCAGGGAATCCTGCTGCCTCCCTAACCCAAACAATTCAGCTGGAGTGGTGTGGAAGGGGAATTAAACACAAGTCCTGTGCGTTTCTGGTTAACTTGCTGTGCTACCAGGTCACTGTTCCATTCTGGAAATGTCATTACAGGCTAATAAGGTACTGGGAAGCCTAAAAACATGCAAAAAAATCTTATATTTGTATTCATTGTGTGTGTCAATCACAAAAACAAAGCTTTAAGATAAGGAAGTCCTGAACTATTTGTGGGTTTGCATAACCATCTGATAGCTTAGGGGGCACAGTGCAGCAAGTGGTTCAAGATCTGAGTACCTCTGGTCATTTGGGGAAAAAAAAAAAATAGGTGAAAGTGGCACTGGCACATCCCCATGGCACTGTCAGGGACAGCACTATGGTGCTGTAACACTGTTCTGTGCTTTGGAAGAGGATCAGGGATCCTGCACCAGGCCCTGTTTCACAGCACAGACACACCCATAACTCAGCCTGCACTTTCAGTCAACCCATCAAATAAAATAATATTTTCCATATCTTCAATAATTTTCTTTCCACAGTCTCAGGGTGACACACAGACATCAGTGAGAGCTTGGCAATAAATCAAAGAGGCAGGTAAATATTAGCATGTTATTTGCAAACATTAAGGCTGAAGCACTGAGGAGTCTCTGGTCAGAAAACCAAGCCCTGCTCTCCTTCAGCCCTTTACTTTTATACATCAAAGAGTTACAATGCAAACAGACAGTGCCAGAAAGCAGGCTCTGAAGCTCAGCTAAATGCTCCTTGAAACTTAAAATGAAAAGCTCACCAGTCTTATGTTGTTTCTGCTAAGCAATGCATGCCATGGTGCTGGCTCACGGGTGAAACAAATTGCTGTTCTAAGTCTATTAAAAAGGAAAAAAAAGGCCACCATATGGTGCTGACTGCAGTAGCTCTTAGCAGGTGAAATGCATCCAGAGCTGTAGCTACCATACTTAATTATTGTGACAAATTCAGTCATTCAAGGTGGGGATTTCTTTGTTTGGGTTTATTTTTTTGTTGTTGTTATTTTTAAATAGGTTAATGTGCTATTCCCACCCTGAAAATAATACTGGGGAGAAGAGGCTAGAAGAGGGGAGGAGAAACCCCAAATCCCACACAGATATTTGTGTCACCCAGAAGCAGGAAGGGGTTCAAGCACATTTTGGGATCCTGAAGGCATCACACTGAAGGAGAAGGATGCAGAGTAGAAGGAAATTTCTCACAGAGCATCCTTGATCTCCCTTGTGAGGATCTAATGAAGAAACAGCAGCACTGACACCCCACCCAACACATCTGAACTGATGGGAGATGGTGAAGCCACACAGACCTGTCCAAACCCCTGACGCTCTGCTTACACCCCATGAGAGCATTATTTAAAAAAAAAAAAATTTACACAAATATTTACAAAAAGATAGTCTTGGGCTTAATACAGCCCAGATGATGAAAGAAGCACAGACACAGTATCTGTCCTTTGATGTGAAAATGTGCCAAAAAATTCCTGGAATGGCTTCAGCGTGGCTGCTGTCTGACCTGAAGGTCCCTGATGTCTGGTAGGCACAAAGGAGCAGTCCAGAGAGAGGGATTCCAAGGAGTACCTTAAATACAAACAAGCCTCCAGACCAAGTGGCTCAGAAATCAATTAGCCCCATGCATAGACGAGGCAGATTTCCAAGTTATTTGGTATTTAGTGTAAAGTTTCACAGGATACTGCTGGGATCCTCCACAGCAGCACCTGCTCTTCTATTCCCCTCGCTGCAGTTCAGCATGGCAGGCTCCACGTGTGGCTCACATTTACAAGGATTGGATTAAGTCATTCCAACCATCTGACTTCTCCCTTTAATGACCTGTGTCATTAAGAGTCAAAGACATCATTTTGTTCAACAGAAATCCACGTGTATGCTCCCCACTTCTCCAAGCCCATATATATATGTATACCCACAAAACATTTATCTAATTCAAGCACCAAGAAATGCCCCTCTCCAATTCAAATTATTAAAATGTCCCTGTGAAAGACCCAGAGGTTTGATTCACTTTTTTTTCCCCCCTCCCAGGATAAAAATTTCAGGTGAATCCAGCTGATTATATTCATCATGAGCTGAGCCCCTGAGGTTCCCACAGCCCTACAGAGTAGCTGCCTTGATCATTTCACTCCTACAAGTTGTACATTCATTTATTAACATCATCCTAAATCCAAACTCTTTAACATCTTCAAAGGGGATACACACACACCCCCATATATACACAGACATTTGGAGCAGTGATTAAGTAATTTCCCTTCCCTTTTAAAAGTACTAATTTAAAATAAAACTTTCACTAGGAGGAACAGTTAAGAACTTACCCACATCCAAACCTAGAGTTTGCATAATTTTATTACATTATTTTAAGAATTCTTTCATTACCAGGGTTTGGGTTTTTTTCCTTCCCTTCATAAGATCCTACTTAACATCTTAAGGGGAAAAAAACCTTTCTGTGGTCCTTCCATGCTCTCACTAATTTTCTCAAAAAGCCTACAGTAATTTCCCTGAACAGCTTCCAAAACGAATCCCACAAAACAGCTTCTCTCACAGGGACTGTCTTATCTGTGGGTGAGTCAAAGGATCAACTCGTTACAGGACTTATTTGGGGAAAAAAAAAAACCAAAATAAAGCACCCAAGCAAAAAAAAAAAAGTTTGTCATTTTAAATTTATAAACACACATTTTAAAGTGTGCATATCCTGAGCTGGAGGCACTTTCCCATGAGTTAGAAATTCTCCAAAACCAACACTTGATGCAGCCACAGCAGCTCCTCCTCATCCCAAAAAAAGCAACCCTGAGCAGGGAAAAATTCACAAAGCACTGAAATACAACCCTGGCCAAAAATACCCAGCTGATGTTGAGTGGCAGGGAAGCATCTCCAGCATTCCCTGAGCTCCTGGAAAGGTCAGCACAGCCTGGGTGGAGCTGGGTGCCTGTGAGCAGCAGTGAACTCAGCTGGGCAGGCTCAGGACCCAAACTGGTGATTTCCTGAGTCTGGAGGGTTTTAGCCTGCTAGTGGCTGTGGATTTCTTCCCAAGGGAACATTCCCTGGGAGAATTTTTTTCTCAGAACAATTTCAGTAAATAATTGTTCTTTCTCAAAACAATCCTTTTCAGCTGCTGTTTGTGTTTCTCTAGTTCCACCAATGGAGAGGTATTGTTCCTATTCACCTATCATGTTAAGTCTGTATCAGAACAAATTATAAAAAGTAGTAAGAATTAGACAATAAAGCCTTCTTTACCTTCTTTGCCTTCTGAAATATTTGGAGTCTCTTGTGTCAAACAGTGACACACAGAGCACAACTGGGCAGGCTCAGGACCCAAACTGGAGTGGCACTGGCCAACAGAAGCTTTTCTTTGCTAAAATCACATCCCAGCATTACCCCAGGTGACAAACCCCAGGTGACAAACAGTGCAAGACATTTCTAACCAATAGCTGAAAACAGGGTCCCCTGTTTTGGTAAGTAAGTTTTGGTAAAGGGTTCTGCTACATTAATTCTCTTGCAGACTAACCCAAATTATGAGCTCCTTTCCTTATACAGCTCAACAAATTAAATTCCAATATTTGCCAAACCATTTAGCATAGCTGTGTTTAGTGTGGAAACCAAATGGTTTGAATCAAATCTGAATTCCCAAACCAGCATAGCTATTTAACATATTGTGGGCACACCTTTTAAATCTCTAATTCCACAGAACACAAGTTCTAAAAGAGCTGCTCACTCTTAGGTGCACAGGCTGATAAATTCTTGTGAACTTGTGAAAGGCAGCTGAAGTTCTGTGATAAATTAGTGTCATCACCTGGTCACAGACACCCAGAGGGGACTGAGGGACAGAACCAAGGTGTCACCTGCACAGCTCTGCAGTGTGATGATGTGTGACATGCTCTGCTCCTCACAGCTCTCTCACCACAACCTTTCCCATAACCCTCCCTCAGCACAGAGCACTGGGGATAAAATCTGCACTGGTGTTTATCCTCTGCTGCCCAAGCTCTTCGTGGAGAACAGAGGCCAAGCCTCAAAACAACAGAAATGAAACAAATGTGTAACCCAAAGTGAGTAAAACCAACACCTAAAACAACTGCAGGATCAGACTGGGTCCTACACCTCTCTTACAGCTGCCTCTCCCCCACAGCTCCTGGCTGGGAAACACAAGACTGAGAACTTCATCCTAAATTAAAAATTTTAGACAGCTCAGAAACTTATTAGCCACCACTCCTTCTTTACTATAAAGGACATAAGCTTAGATTCTTTGACCACAAACAACTCAGCCTCTTAAAAATTTACTACAGGGAGATGCATTCTTGAATCAGATCCCAGCATGGCTCAGAATTCCAGCTCTCTTTGTTCCAGGATGATGCAAGGATGAATCTGGGCAGGGGGTAGAGGGAGGGTGTTATGAGCAAGCTGGCTCTCCTGATTTCTTGTAAATACCATAAAAATGAACACTTCACCATAATCTATGAATTGGATATAAAGAGAGAAAATAACTCTTATAGAAATGAGCGTTTTTAAGTGCTTCTTGAGCATCAAATGGGAAAAAACATTTATGAATTTCTCCATCATGGTGTGAAGCATCGTGTCAGGCAGGATCAACCCCATAAGATTATTTTGTGACAATACATGTAAATGGTTTTAACATTCTCAGTCCCTCCAAAGCGAGAGCAAAGACTACCCAAGCCATCTGAGAGTTCAGAATTGCAATAGGGCCTTTGAAGAGATTATTTGCAGACTAATCATATATTTTCTCATGGAAGCATTCAACAATTTGAAGCACCATATTCACATTGCACATTTTGCCTTCCACAATTACCTCTGAAAGAGCCACTGAAAAATTATACACTGCGCAGACAAGAATATATCTAAATTATATGAATGTCTAACAGCAACAGATTATTTTCAAGGGGTCCTAAACCCAGCTTTTCCATTTGTTCATGCAACTGCATGAAATAGTAATTTATGTATAAGAACCTATGCATTTCAATCAGATATACACAACTGATAAGCCTTTCTGATTGTTCTTTTTTGCATCTTTATATAAAAAATAAAAATAAATAGATTTTAAAGGTATTACTTTTGGCTTTTTTTTTTAAATCACACACATCTGCACGTGTGCACACACAACCACCTTGTTCAGGACTCAAAGAATCAGTGCTGCAAACCCTGCTGAAAGTGATGAAAAGAAACTAAGAAACAGAGACACTAAGGTACAATAACACTGATTTGATACTTAGATTCACCCAAAAGAAAAACCCAGTTGTCATCACAGGACATTTTCCTGATTTGCATACTTCAGCTGAAACAAAAGGGTTTCAATCCAGGGCAGCCCCACCTGGCACAAGGAGCCTGAGAGGGACCTGCACCAAACCAACCCCAGGAACCACAGGTGACCCCAGGACAGGTGAGACAGACTTTGATTTCATCTGATTCCATGGATTTATTAACTTCCAGCCTTATTAAACAGTTAAAAAGAAAATATAGGAGAAGATGAAGCAGTTTTAGCAAGTCTGGTGTATTTATACACAGATTATAACTCCTAAAACTACAGCAGTACTATGGGATGGGTAGGAGAAGGCTACCTACAATTCCTCATCCAAATTTTCCTTTCCATGCTTGTTTTCATCCTGGCCTGTTCACAGTGGCCAGTTGTACAGAACTAAGCAGGAAAATTGTGACTTTCTTGACATTTCAGTGCTACAATATCCCAGAAGAGAGCAGTGTCACCTGTCCCCCACAGAGATCCTGCCTGTTCTCCAGTTCCTAAAAAAAACCCTGAGCCAGTCCTGGTGCTGGGCACAGGAAACACAGACCACATGAATCACAGAATACAGCTGCCTTTAATACTTTTCCTAACACAAAGAAATGAGATTAATCCCCAATCAAAGTCCACGTTCAGAAAGCCAAGGCTTTTCTCCAATAAAAAGCTGGTGTCTGTAAAACCACGTGGCACAATAATGCAAGCTTTAATTTTCTCCTGTGCTTTATCATGGAGAGGGGAGAAAAATCTCCCTTCAATGCCTCATTCATGGAACATCCTTGATCCTTGGGTTCCTACTGAAGCCACTGACTTTTGGAGAGGCAGAGTCTCCAAATTGGCTTTCAGTGAGTCATTAAAAAAAAATAAATTAAAAAATTTGAAAAACCCAAACACAAACAGAAATCCCCCAAACTCACAGCATCTTTTAAATTTTCTTTGTCTGTGTGAGGAGTGCATTAGATCAGATAAGGGATATTAAATGGCCTTTAAGCCTGACAGCAAAGAGCAGCTCTAATGGGAGTCCCAAATTGTGCTGCCAGCCATCCAGTGTACTTACAAAACAGCAACATCAAGATGCCAGAACACTGCCATGACCTATATTTCCTGCAAACCAATTTTCTTCTTTGTAGGGTGGATGGAAAGAATCCAAGTGCTATTTAAGTTCCTTTTCTTTCTGCTGGAACTATGCCTTATCATACACATTTTTCCTACACCCAACTTTTCTGTGCCCTACAGCTTTTAAAGCAGGAATTATCTACAGTCTATTTATTTATCATTAAATAGTAAATACTGCAAAATCATGTTTAGGCCACAATTATCAGGTGAGACCAGATTTCTTTGTATCCTATTTCCACACTTTTAAAAGAAATCAAACCCCTTAAAGGGGATTCTTAACAGGAGTGTTACAGAGGGATACAGGTCACACATTCCAGGGAATTTCTGTGGATTCATTACTGATGATGACAAAATTTCCAACATTCATATTTATCAAAGTGAGGGGTTTGTTTAGTTTTGTGCTTATTTCCATGCTATGGGGGAAGATTGTATTCTCTGAGGAGAACATTAAAATCAAGACAACATTTCTAGAAGAAAGGAGGTATCTGCCCAATTTCTTTGACCCCCACTGCCTTGTGATAGCCCTATAAATTCCATTTTTGCCTCTGATGGAGGAACTTTGCTCATTTGTTATACACACTCTGCTCATAGTCAACAAAACACCTGAAAGGATTCATGATCAGCTTGTTTTCACCACCCCACCCCCCTTACAGCTATCCTTGCCAAATGCAAACTCTCCCCCTCAGGCAGGAAAATTTGGAAACAGAACACCTGATGCAGCTTTTATTCCAAAATTGTCTCACGTGTGTTGAGTGTCAGAAAGAGCCATGTTGTGCCACAGCACCCACTTGTCTCAGGAAAATTGAAATCACTCAGTGTCTAACACTTTGAATGATTTCCCAACTTCTCACTTGCCCCATCTGCTCCTCTCAGCTCAGTTTGATTTGTTTTAGCCTTTGTGTCTGCAGTGGCACCAACAAAACTGCAGCATCACTGCAAGCTCCTCTGCTATGGAACAGTGCCAAGGCTCTCAGATTCAGACTCCTCCAAGAGAAAAGCACCAAAAAAAAAGAGATTTCTGCCTCATTCTGTTGTCTCTCCCATCCTCCAACAGAATCACAAGCAGCTCTCCTGCTCCAGTGCTGAGCTCTGAAATAATATCCCACCTACAAAATAACCAGCATTGCAATTACAAATCAGATGTCCACAGAATACAGCAAAGTACATGAATGCCACGTCTCAGCCCCAAATTTACTTTATTAGTTGCCCCAATTAGCTAAGGAATTAAGGAAAAACTACTTGAGTTTATGTAGGATTTTGTTTCTGTGCTGTTAGTATGGTTCTTAGAGACCTTCAAAGCAAAAATACCACCTACTTTCCTGCATTTAAGGAACTGGGATTCTTAAAACAGACATAGAACTCTTAAACAGGTGGGGAAATAGATCAGAACAATAGGAGATACACAACATGAAAGAGGGCTTTTGGTTAAGACAGTGCACAAGGTGGGCAATCAGTGCTGTCCCTGAACTGCAATGGAATCTGGATGCACCCACCCAAGGATTTAAAAAAGGCCTTAAGTGTGATGGAATAAAGACCTTAGAAACAACCACATGGGGAAAAAAGGAACAATCAGGCCACACAAGTGTCCATTAAAAAAGACTCAACTCAGACTGAGCAGAATCATAACAAAAGAAATAAAAAACCCCAGACTCACACTCGTTCATCTTCCCACAGAAAAGTCAGCAACCAGACCAGTGAGGGCCCACAAAGATGCAGATGTAGCTGAGAGAAGGGAATCACTCCAGGACTCTCCTTTTGGAGCCACCAAGGACTGAATACATCATTTTGTACAGAGAAAAACAACTGATGGGGAGCAGCACTCACAGCTCACACCCTGATGTGTGTTGCTGTCACTGTGAGCACCAAGATGACAGAACTCCAAGACACTGACCTCAAGCTGCCTTAGGTTTACTCCAAAGGTCTCTTCTCAGTGAAAAAAATATTTAAACCTCACCAAAACCTCAGCATTGGCTTCTTCAAGGGCAAAGTAACAACAACACAAGTGGCTTGGCCTGGTATTTGTTAGAGATGTTCAGGATGGATCAGGTAACCAGGAATTCCTGCTTTTCTTAGGAAGGCACACAGTGAGGTACCAACACACACAACCCCTGGCACCAGCTCCACCCTGCTGAATCCCTTAGCTGGAATTCCTCACAGTAGCATCAGTGGGATATTTTTTCCCCAGTGTTCATTCCCTCCTTCTGGTGAAGGTAACAAAACCCAGCTCCACAATTCCAAAGATGTTTGGCTGTAACATCTTCAAAGAGAAGTCACTAAACACGCTGGTACTGCAGCAAACTGAGCAGCCAGTCACAAAGGTGGGCTGGTCCTGAATTTGGGTGTTCAGCAGGCATTGGGAAGTCAATGAGGCAGAAAGTGAGTTATCCAGGCAACTGCAGGGCTGGGAGCACCATCAGGTGTGGGATCTGCAGGGGAAGCAAAGGTGAGCAGAACCAGAGAGCCAGCACTGAAATCTGCAAGGTAAAATATTGTGTTTGCAACTAGAAGAGAAATCTCCCTGGCAGAAGAGGCTGCTTTGGCATAAACAGCTCCTGTGAAGGTCTTTGGCACAGCAGTGAGTGTGTGTGTCCACAGTGCCTCTTCAGTAAACAGGGAAAATAAATCAGGATGCATATCAAATTAACCAGCTCCAATGGACATGCCATTTTCCTCCACAGATCCCAATTTTTCCCATCTCTGTTCCTATTTGCTGACAGCTAAAAAACGCTATTCCATTCCCTAGTTTATATTTTTGAAATCAGGGCTCTGTGATCTCCTTGCCACTCTTAACAGCCATGAGTGAGGAAATCTTAGTGTGTTACTGCTTTGTTCCACAGCACCCTGAAAGAAAAGCTGCCAGCCAAATGTCTCCAGCCAAATGCAAAATACATTATTAATGAAATTAGAGCGAGGAACCTTTTTGCATGCCCCTTTTATTAAATAATTCCAAGTGACTCCGTTGCGCAATTACAGCATCTGAACTTTGCTTTTTAAATGTTGCCATGTGTAATCTCCACTGTGTATTTGCACTTGAAATGGTAATCTGAAGGCAACAGAGTCTGTAATAAGTGGAATTATTAATCAACTCTATTCCAGGTCGTACCACTAAGAAACATACCCTAGGGCCCTGTATGAGGTGACATTCTTACTTTAATATTAAGATTAATATTATATTTTTTCAAGATTTGATTACAAAAAGTTACCAAAACAAACATTTCCACAGAAAAACACCTTATTTCAAAGACAACCATTTAGAATTCGAACTACTTTCTCTAAATCTCCAGATTTAGAAAGAACTGGGAAAACCAATTCTTTGTTGACTGCTGACCTACAGGAACAACAATGATGTTCAGCCCAGATCACCTCTCCACAGGGGAGGAATTCCTGGTGGAATTCCTGTGGTGGAGCACGAGATAACCCGAGCTTGTGCAAAATAACCTGTGAAGCAAAGAGGCAAAAAAATGCAAAGGAAATAAAGAAAATGTCTGGCCAGCCCATATCACCTCCATCAAGGAAGGGTTCTGAGTTGCTCATGGAATTGGTAATGGGGCACGTGGCCTTCCATGTCTCAGCAACCTGTGCAAATCTGGCTCAAGCTGATAATGATCAAACCTCATTACAATCTGACAGCCCTCCGTGGCTTATACAGTGCTTAAGATTTTATCACAAGTCTCATGATATTTAGTGTTCTTCTTAAGCCTTAATTCCTCATGTCAAGCAATTACCCAAGGTTCTCCACTTCCAATAAAAATGGAGTTTCCACGCCGTGAGCTTGGAACAAAGCTTCAAACATGACCTAAATGGAATCTAATGGTTTCTAAACTTTTTTTTTTTTTTTATATATATACATTTAAAATTCTGCTGAGTCCCTTTAAAGCCAGGTACAGATGGACACAGACATATCCAACACAAGTATTGGATAAGAACAAGCAGCTCCAGCAGAGAGATCATTACCCTGTCAAACACCAAAGGTAGAGCACCCATCAGTGAGTAAGGGAAATAACAGGCCTTATACCCAAGCCACTGCTTAAAACTACAGCAAAATAAATCACCTGCACAACCAATTACCTCAGCTTTCTATACCTTTGCAACCCTGGGTGCCTTGCTAGAAGACAACACCTCTCCTCCAACACTGCCTGTCTCTTAGAAACAACTTCTGCTGAGTCCCACACTCAAACAGCTTTGGCTCCAGAGAAACCTGGGTGACAGCAGGGCAGAGATTGAACTGCTCCACACTGGCTTTTGGCTGAGATCTTCACCTCAGTGTGAGAAATCCCTTCTGGCTGGGAGCTGAGGGCCAGCTGGCCCCGTGTGCAGCAGCCCTGGCTCCCTGGCAGGCACCAAGGGCACACACTGATCTTGAGATAATCACATTTGTGAGCCTGGCACCTCTATGCCAGGAGCAGTGTCACCCCCAGTCTGGGTCCTCAGCTCCACCACAAACTCTTCCAGGAGATTGTTTTGTCTGTGTTAGGTTTAGCACCCTCAACATGCCAAGGCACTGAGCTTTCCTACAGAACATCACCAGTGTGAGGTGTCCTACCTGTGTCTGCTGCCTGCTCACACTGTGTGACACCCCTCACTTCATCAAATGGAAAACACAATTCCTTATTCACTTCTCCAGAGGGATTTAATAACTCTTTATCAGAAGTCCTCTTTCCTGGGCTAACCTTCTCCTGTTCTTCTCTCATGCTGTGCTGACATGAAAGCCTTGCCTAGAATAATTGCACCCAGAAAACAGACATTCAGCTAAAAACCTCCCATTTTTGTTTCTATAAAACAGTTCTTGCCTTCCTAACTTACCTGTCCAACACAAACCCAGCACAGCAGTCCAGAAACTTTAACAGCAGGACATTTACCTACCTGCTTCATTTTTCTTCCAGATTATACTCAGAAGACACAACTGTAGAAAATTCAAATTACATAGCTCAGAAGGAAAATTAGATACACATGACTTGTAAATTGAGATGTCCCTGGCCTTGGACCAGGGAAACCTCTAAGTCCATCACATCAAACCAGCAGGCAAGAATTTTGATAATGCAATGAGAAAGCTGGTAAAGCTTCAATCCTCAATCTGCTGCCACAGCCAAAAGGGTGAATACTCACTGCAACTCCTCTGTCTTCATTCTGCCCATTTTAGACTTGATTCCTAAAGGAACCTCAAATCTGCATAATGAAAACTGAAACACTTCAGACAGTGTGGACAGCTGACCTTTACAAAAAATGATTCTATTTCAATAATGTGTAAGAAATTATGCACTGGTCCCCCATCTATGTTAGTAAGGACAGCAAGAATGCTCCAAGGCTTCCCTTTTTTCCCCTGGATTTCCATGGCTCCAAGAAAAGCAATATATTTGCTCTATCAATGTGGGATTAGGATTTGAGAGGGTGATGTCCTGAACCCATTTTTTCAAACTCTCAGTGAAAATTCACAATTACACACCCACTAACCTCAGGGCAACTGTTGGAAAGTCTTTTTTAATGGAAAACCACTATGGGGCACCTGTGATTGAACTGACCCCAGCACTGGCCATGGAGAGCCTGCTCTCAGCCCTAACTTAGGCTTTACTCCAACTCTACACAGACCCCCAGTGGGCCAAAGCCATTTCCACATGAAAAATACTGAACTAATATAATTTAAAGCATGAATTTAAGCTCATTTGAAGGGCTGCAAAGCCAAGTGAAGGCATGGTTATTTCAATAGTAAAGTTGCAAATCTCAGTTTAGCCTCAGCTTACAGAAGGCTTTTAAAAGTTAAATCTATATAAACCAATCCTGATCTCAAAGATATTTCTGATAAGGGCCTGTACCAGCTTAAGGGTGTAGGGAAAAAATAAATCAATTTAAAGTGAGCCTTGTTCAGTGATCATGCACATCTCAAAACTGTGACTGGAGGGACTTTGGTCTATTGACAGTAATCACACACTTTAACACAAGCCCAACATCATCTCTTCATTCACCAGACAAATAAAATTTCATGTTGGAAAACAGTAATGACAACAGTTAATATTTTCAGTAATAAGTTATCCTCACAGAGAGCACTTGACCTTCATTGTAATTTCCACACAGCTTGCAGTAAACCACCTGAGTGTGTATAAAATGTAATTAATAAAGAAATATTAAAAACGATAGAATGTTATTAAAGTAGGTCACAATTCAAACAGCACAATTACTGAAAAAAAACCAATGTTTGAAACTACATCACTCCCAATCCTTCTCACACTGGATGAGCTACTCTATAATTTATTTTGCCTAACAACAGCTCCTGTCCATATTGTCTCTCTTTATCCCCAAAGACTCTTTTAATGCAGCCCACTGTGCCACATGACAGCACAATGCCCACATGAGGCATGAAATGTCACAGATCACAGCTTTACACCTGGCCAACATAACATATTCATCAAATTCTTTCATGCAGTGGAAACATTTGCTGTGATTTTGTGGGTCAAGCTACAAGAGGCAGATGGAATGGGCACTTTTATTTACATGGGGGGGTCCCCAAGCACGTTCACTTTGTTTAGGAGGGACAAAACCCAGCCTCACACAGCTATCCAAGAAGCCTTGGACCAAAGACATTGTTATTTTAGAAGATAAGAAAAAGTGGTTTCCTCTGAGGCTTTTGGACAATGATCATGATTCCTTTTGACCCTTAACATTATATCCCACATATTCTGAACATTCTTGAGAAGCTCAGAATTGGGCTTTTGATTCACATCCTGAGAGGAGATGAGCACAATTAACCTGTAAGTTAAAGCAAGTCTGACAGTAACAGAGTGGTGAGACTCTCCCAGCACTCACCCCTGTGAAATCCCACATATTCTGTAGGGAATGCACCATAGCAGGTCAGAGTGCTCAGTTTAATTTTAACCAGAAATTCAGGATGAGTGGATGTAGATATTGGCTTTACCCATCTTTCCATGGACCACAAAACAATCTAAACTGTCCACAAAGGCACCAAAATTTAGAAATAAAATCCTTGGATGCAAAATGTATCACTCGATACATTATGAATATTTTGAGTGATTTTGAAACTGCATTTTAGATTATTGACATTGATGTTACCATGAGAGTTTTTGGGGAAATTCCTATATAAATAGCAAAAATCTTTGCTACAAGGAGATAACCCTGTTATCTATTAATTATTTCTGTTGCACAGGAGTATCAGTGGCATGTGTGGGTTAGAAGCACAGCCTACCTATTTTGGATCTTGCAGGAAAACATAATCTCAGAACAGTAGATAAAGAAAGTAAAAAAAAGTATCTACTACTACACTGCTCTTTTTGCTAACAAAATTATACAGTAAAGTCTGGATGCATATCTAATTTTATCTCCCAGCATCTGCCACTGCTTCATGACCTCTAAGATAGTCTGCAAGCATGTTGATAAACAGATTAAAAGGTAACTCAATGGATACAGAGCAATCCTCGGAGTTCCCAGAATGATATTTGACTAAATCACACCAACACACCGTCCCTGAACCTCCAAAAGAGGAAGAAGCCCATTTTCCCCCCAAGAAGCAAACTGCCATCCTACTGTTTTTCTTGCCTGAATACCAAAAAGCACTAATATAAAACCACATTTGTAACCAGACACTGATTTTTTACAGAGGAGGAATGCCTGTTTGCTTGTTTGCTTCAGAAGGGATTCAAGTTCAGATGGCTAAACAGAAAATCCTGATTACAGAGAAGAAAATATTTTATGCATCAACTCCTTTCTCCTGGAATGCCAGTTCCAGTAAGATTTATCACATTTACTATTGACAGGTGATTCTTCCATCCATTAGCCCTCAAAACACAGGGAAGCCTGGTGCTTAGGGAAGGAGGGAAATATGGCATGGCAGGGGGTTGGAATGAGTTCATCTTTCAGGTCCCTCCCAACCCAAACCATTCTGTGATTCTATGCCATGGCCAGTTGAACTGGAGGGAATCTTCTCCACGTGAAGCCCTTTCAAATTGGAGTTGGGTTTTGATGTGCAGTGCTGAATATTGGGATTTCCCTCTGACTTAGCAGCTCAGGGTGGAGAAAACCCGTGGCCAGGTGGAATTGCCAGGCAGGTGTGCCCAGAGAGCCCTGACCCTGTGGGAGGAAAGCAGATTGACTGCAGCAACCCATCCTGAAGGAAGGCAAAGCATTCACTTCATCCTCATGAAGAAGTGAAAGCTCAGGCTTTCAAATGAGAAGTAAAATAGAGCCCTGACCATTCATCGTCATTAAAGATCCCATGAAAATTCCCACAAGAGTAAAAATGTTAACTAACATGTCCTGGCCAATATCCAACTTGGATAATTGCATTCTGCTTCCTAAATTCCCCTTGCAGTTTCAATTGGATTAGTTTTTCTTCATTTCTCTTCCCTAAACCCCTCCTGCATAATGTTTCCAGCCCGGAATGGCTGCTGTATTCCACTCCAGAGGTGTGTGAATTATCAGTGCTGGGCAATCCCAACATATATTTTGGATATATTAGTCAGGGAAAACACTCTCTGAGCTGGAGTAATCCCCTCACCTCTCACTGAGGAGCATTTAACTTAACAAATGAGACATCCCTCTCATGACAGTAAGATTATTTTTTTCTTATTTTTCCTAAAATATTGCCCTGCAAGGAATGTTACCAAACCAGCCTCCTGCCAATTAGTAAAGTCCTTTGCTGGGCCATATCCTCAGCTCAAGGAATCAGCTGCACTTGCTTTGACTTCAGTAGGGCTCTGCTACATTAAAACAGGAGTAAATATTCATACAGTGTTTTTTTTCACTAAGTCACTCATGTTTAAATGTTGGAAGAATCGAAGGAGTTGGCTGCTGAATGCATCAATCTGTGGTTATAAAAGAGGAATATCAAAATGTAGTCTCATCCCTTTTAACTGGCTTGCAAATCTTCATGCTATTTTAAAGGGAAGTTGGAGGTTCTTTAACTTGGCATGCTGATGAAAAATGAAAGTGCTGTGAAATATGAATCTCCTGTTGTGTGCTATGTGTATTCTACTGTAAATACTCACAATAGTGTAGAGGCAAACTGAAAAGTCCTGACCCAGTGCATTTTATGAAACAGGAAGAGCAAAGGTGATTTATGTGCATAAAAGCAAAAACTGACAAGCCTTTGATTTTCTTGCAGAACAATCCCAAAATGATTGTCAAGACTGCTTAGGTTTTTTGCCCTCTGCACTTCCTGTAATAGGACCATTTTATCCAGCACTCTGTTTTATAGACACTGTGTATGGGGTCATTTCCACCTGCTATCTAGGTTATTCAAAAGAATACTTCTCATTCCCCCTTCCAAGAGCTCTTAGCAGCAGTTGAGATTGGCTTGTTTTCACTTCCAGCCTGCTCCTGCATCTCTGGTTAAGCACAACCCACAAATACACCACTTATTCCTTCCTTAGAGCTCTGAAAGCAGAAGGGCATGCTTAAAAATCCGAGAGAGCAATTGTAGCCAGGCTGCAGCCAGAGAAACAGGGAACACAGGGAACACACCCATCCTGGGATTTTCCCCTGAATATCCCAACCCTCCTCCTTTTCCCCTTTTAGGAGGGATCCCTGTCTGTCAGCTCCATGCTGGGCTGGCTGCAACATCATGCTTAATTCCCTTGACAAAGTGTGGATGGAATAGGGGGATGGGAAACCTCCAACAGCATCCTACTTCTGCAGCAGACATGCCTGCTGAAGGGTATGGAACTGAGTGAGGAAATTAAAGGTACCAGAGGGTGAATACCAGGCAGCAGCAGGACTCAGGCTCACCTGATGAGCACAGATGGATCTGCAAAGGGATTTCAGGTCAGCATCAGATGGTTAGAGAAGCACAGGTGATGTTCCTGATCTGCAGCACACACATGAGGTTGATAAGAGCTGATCACCAGAAATCACTGACACTTTTTTTTCATTTACTGCCATTCTGGGTACCAGCCTTGACTCCAGCTCAGCTCCTTTTGCACACAGCTGACATCCACATGGGAAATGACACCTGTGCTCCACCATGGACTCCTCTGTTCCCATGGTTTTAATCCAGTGGAGAAATGGGCTTCAGAACTTTGAGGTTTGCATCCTTATGATAAGTACTGTCAAGATTATATGGCATTTACAGCAAACACGGGATGCAAAGTTTAGTCCACATACTGAAATTGAATTTCAAAAGTGTACAGTTGTTCATCCATTGCCTTGGTTTCATGAACGACCTGAAGAAAAGACTGCAGTAAGATATCTCTTTCAGCCACTCCTTTAATCCCACCTTCATTTCTTTTTAAGATTACCCTGTGTGGAGTGGAAACATTTGTACTCCTGTGCTCTGAAACAGCCACTGCCATGACAATCAGTAAAAATCAGCATGACTACAGGAGCTACAGAAGCTTGGAATTAGCAAGATCTAAAAATGGATGGACTTCTCTACCCTCCTCTCTGCATCTTGAGGAACCCTTCCAAAAACCTGACTGTAAATATTTTAATTCTCTGTCAGCTCTCTGGAGAAAATCATTACAGAGGCAAAATTAGAGAGCAGTGGGTGCCACTCTGCACTAAGTGTCTGTCAGTCAAGCAGGCATCACCCCACAGTCACCCCCAGCACTCCCATCCTCCAGTCCAGAAAAACGGGTGCTGGGCATGGAGAGCTTGCTTGGAGCACTGCTTGAGTGATCAGGCCAAAGCTGTAATCAGCTAGTCAGTGGCACAATACCTTAAATCTTTATTTATTGGTCTGTCTCCCCTCTCTGGTTCAAGCAGTTTATACACTTAATTCAATTTTAAGAGCTATGTGTTTGTTTACTAGAGCAAACAAAAACCAGTAATGAAGAGCTGTAGTTAAAGAGAAGACGCCAACCTCCTTGTCTTCTGCTCAAAATTAATTTTTAGCACCAAATATTGACATTATAAGCTCAGTTCCACGTCTGCTTTTCACACCTGCCAAGCACACACCAGAGGATTTGGTGTGAAATCACTGAAGGATAGGTGCTGACAGTGCTTTCAGCATGACATCCCAAAGAAACCATCTAGAACCTAGTGGGGTTCCTCAGAGCAAACCTGAATCAATTTACCAACACCATCAACCTCAGGAATCTTCTTTCCCTTTTATGTCTAGTCTTACTTGCCTTCATTCCTTGCAGCATCAGAGATAGAGTAAACCATGCACAGAGGAGAGTGATGGTATCATCTACCACTGCACTCTGCTTGGTTAAGGAAAGGTACTTAAGCTGGAGATCTCTCTGCCAGTTGAAGGGAGAAGGAAGAAAGGAAAGGACAAAATACAGAAAAACCTGTTGCAAAATAAAATTCATCACAAATAAAGCCTTGGGTTTGGAGCTTTGCTTCTTCAGAATTGGGGTTTAGATTTACCATTCACATGAACGTCTACAAGCAGTTCAACACCACAATTAAAAAAGCACAATCAATTCAGCCCAGATTCCTTAAATCCAACATAATCACTTCCCACAGAACTACTGAAGTCTACTAAAAACGTAGCTGCAGCATTAGAGGGTTATTTGCTCCAAGGACCTTTTTAATATGGCTGTATTGCAATACTGCAGTGCAAGAGCCTCTCCAGCCATAAAAAGAAATTTAGCTCAGAACCACAACTTGTGGGTAATGAAAAACACATTTGCATCAATTTGCTATCACTTAATAATAGCATTATTTAACAAGATCAGTTAGAACAACCAGCCTCAGAAGACACAGCAGTGCACTTCTTCTCACGAGACCCCGAGTGCACTGAAATGAAATTCATTCTGCAAACCAAATGTTCAAAGCAACCAGCACCACTAGAAAGACCATATTTAAAAGGGAGAAAAACATCTAGTGACTGACCAGAAAAAGAAAACCCCTTTCTATATGCCCAGACATGCACATTTTACTTTGAAGCTGCTGTATATTTCACTGGCAAGGAAAATAACAGTCTTCCCCTGGAAGTAACATATCGGTCATTACACTTACATTTCCATTCAAAATCAAGAACACACTCAATCCGCAGCTACCAAGATCTGGGTGTATTCTCTATCACATCACTAGTAAAGCCCCATATATCCTCACATAATTATTTTTCTACAAGGTTATGCCTAATTGGCCACTAACCTCCCTGATTAATCATCTACACTACAAGGAGTCGAGAAAAAGGCAGGAGGGCAACAAAATATTTATTCGGGCTATAAATATTAAACCAAGAGGGGACAGCTGGTTCAAGTTGCGCCTTCCCGGCTGGCACGCAGAGGTGGATGGCGAGAAAACCCTGCTCGAGAGTCTCACACACACAGACACACACACAAATAAGAAAGCAAGCGGTGTCTCACGTTCATTCCCAGCACGGCTCGGAGATGCTCACTACGGCTCTAAGTTGCCCGTGCCCGGCTCTGGAAGTGTTAAATCCCCGCGCACGGCCCCGAAGCGCGGCTGCTGCGGGCGAGCCTCCGCTCGCATCCCCGCTCGCACGTCCCAGCCGCGCAGGGCTGGCGG